>CAKNXH010032270.1:0-16099 GCA_932178445.1 Andricus quercusramuli | reverse complement strand
TCATTTCCTCTAGGTAATAGACCTTGTTGAGCACAAATTTGACACCGTCAAGTCCATCCAACTTCATCTGAGGCAAAAACTAGAGCGTAGTAATGACGCACTTGCGCATCTTCTTCTCCTATGCGCTGGAGATTGCGCTAGGAAAGGAAATTTTATTTATTTTTTTTATTTTTATTTATTATTATTATTTAATTTTTTTAAAAGACTTTTGAAACCAATTTAAAATTAATGAAATTAATATTTTAGTTACTTAAGTTTAGTTTCAAATAAGCAGATATTACAATTATGGTATTTATTCTGATATAATATTTTAATTCACAATTTTCTTCTTATTACTTTTTTTTAAATAGTAATTTTTGTTAAATTCAATTTGTACTTACAAGAATTAAAAATATATATATATATATATATATATATATATATATTTAGAGAAATGTACATTATATTTCAAGGGAATAATTTTATTTTATTCAAATTAAACAAATAAAATTAATTTTTGATTTTGCAAAATTCCTTCCTGATAAAATTTTTAACAAATTCTATAAGAGCTTACCTGTAGTTCAGGGTCATTTTCATCTTGGTTGTAAGCTCTTATGCCTAACACCCTCGCAAGTGGTTCAGGATTATCAAATCCAACCTGATTTGTAATTTCTCGAGGTAAAATTCTTTGGAACCATCCAATAATTCTTGGACTCCTCATTAAATTGATCAAAACACTAACTATAATTATAGTTATCATTTCCAAGGTCATTTCAAATATCATTTCGTTTGATTTTTTTGATTCGATGTATAACGTATTGAGGTCAAGTTCAATCTGAGACTGTTTTTCCCATTCTGCCGCCTTCGAACTATCAACAAGTTGAAAGAGGCCCTTCTCATTTGAATAAACCAATTAATTCAAATCATCCCAAAATTAAACTTCATCCAACCAATCAACTCTTTCAATTTTTGATTCCATAAGAAAATTTCCTTTTTTTTTTAATTTATAATCGATTGATTTTTGTTTCAAATTTATTCATACGACTCCTTATTTTGAATTTTATGTTATTCTTGGATTAAAATTCCTTTTATACAGATTTCGAGGTTAGGTTAATGAACACCAACCGCGAATCTGTCATAATTTAAAATTCTATTGAGTTGTAGATAAACTTAATTATTGTTTTCAAAATATACATTTATACAATGCAAGGTCCTACTGACTTATGTAACAAATTTTAATAAAGATTTTTATTTTACAGGTTAAGGAAACTATAATAAGCTCGCCAATAATGAAACTGTGTATTCAGATAAGTATTCCAACTTTATTTATTATTATTCTTGACTTATTTTCAAATAAAAACTATTTCTTTGTGTATATTTAAATTAATTAATTTTTTTCAGATAATTCATTTCCACGATTAGAAACATCATTTTGGTTAATCAAGATAAATTGTGAGTGTAAAATTTATAATATTAATTTTAATTAAGAAGTTTTTGAATGCTTTTTACATTAGTACATTTTTTATGAAAACAAAAATTTAAGTGGGGGTCCATGAAATGGAAGAACCATTCTAAATAATTCTCAATGGAAGAATTAGTCAAAATAGCTCCTACTTCTCATCTTCTTCACCCCTCCAAAATAAATTAGTCATTCATGATCTAATTTCACTACTCCATTCAATTTTATTTTGACATTTAAATCTAGTTATAAGCAACAAAGTTTCACTTATGACATTTCTGAAAAACGAAACACTTCGTCTTTCAATGTTTCGAAGTGCTCGGTTGCTTATTCCTGATTTATTGAATGATCTTCACATGGGTATGAGCACAGTTTTAATCTGTCCAAATGCACGATTGCAGTTCTGTTCGGACCTAGTCGAATTAGAGCATTTCTTTCACCTATTATTTTCTCTCAAATAAAAGGTCCTGAAAAATATGGATCAAATTTCTTATCTTTTCTAATCATATTTCTCAAATAAACTTGATCCCCTGATTTAAAAAACTTTGGATTCTGTTTTCGATCAAATACAAGACTATAGGGTGTGAAACCAGTAGCTTCATGGACACTGGTATTGTAGGAGAAGACAGCGTACCTTAACCATTCGTCCCAATTTTTCGCACCCTCAAAACTTCTTAAATACTCTATTAGAGTATGATGACTCCTCTCAAGCGAACCTAGACTCTGCGGATGATATGCAACTGATTGAATCTTTTTTATGCGGAATATGTTGTAGAAGGTTTTCATCACTTTATTAATAAGATTCGATCCCTGATCGGTGTGAATTACCTGAGGACAGCCATATCGAGAAATGAATTGCTCGGCTATAGCATGAGCTATTGTAACAGAGTCGATGTTTTGCAAAGGAATTGCATCTGAATATTTAGAGAAATTGCACTGAATCGTTAGAATATGGGTATTTCCTTTAGAAGTTACCGGTAAGGGCCCTACTAAATCTATTTGAATTTTTTCAAAGGGCTCTTTGGGAGTGTCTGTCATGATCATTGGTTGTCGAGTTTCCCTGCGAACTAACTTGTTCCTCTGACAAGTTTTGCATGTTCCTACAATTCTTTGAACGTCAGCTTTCATATTTTCCCAATAATACTTATCTCGTATTTTCCAATATGTTTTAGACACACATTTGTGGCCTCCAACCACTGATTCATGGAATTCGCGAGCAATTTCATCTCGCTGAGTTATTGGTGGAATAATTATTTCACCTGAAGAGACCACTATTAAAAACCCAGTTTCAAAGAAATGTTGTCGAAAGACCTGCTTAACAGCAGTCCAGGATAAGTTTCCTAAATTATTTCCATATTTAGGTACCTTGACACTTGTCACATTCAATTTATTCATGGCTCTTTTCAAAGCTAACACAGCTTCAGAGACTTTATTCAGAAAGACTTGATCACCTTGTCTTTCATTCACAATCAAACTGAAAACATATCTATTATTTTTCGAGAAAACTATAACCTCACCAACATTAGGATTTTCTCTAATTGTTTCATCTGGAAACAACAACTTGTGCTCCTCTAATTCCTTATTTGCTTCACAGGAATTATCACCATCTGCAGAGATAAAATGGACAATCTGTCCCTTGCCCATGTATAGTTTATCTTTACTATAATCTATACAAGCTTCAGACACAACTCTCACAGAAATTTCTTCACGCGGACAACTATCGGTGCCACCATTGTTGGAGTCTGCAACCATTGAGTCTTCCCCACCAATCACACAGTCACCATCCACACCGGAAGTATTAGTTTCCGAACTATCTACATCGTCGACGTGTTCCCATCCTCGCAAAGGTAACGGAAAATCCACCATCCTTTGGTTATTGGTCAAGACATCACGCCGATAACCTCTTGGATATGTTCACCACCAGAAATAGTGCTGCGGAGCACGAGGTTCTTGATAGTCATTCTAAGCACACTCTGCAGCATTTCCATGTTGCACCGGAGTCTGAACCGTCAGAATATGATTATGGTGGTGATTCTGAACATACTCTGCAGCATTTTCATGTTGCATCTGAATATTATCGGTCAGAATTAAACTGTTTTTCATTTTTATAGCGCTATACAGGTTGGGGTCATCAAGTCTGGCAAACACTCCGTCAAACAATTCTTCGACACAGTTGCCCGTACAGACAACTCGATCCTCCCCTCCGGCAGAAACAAGACAAACACGCTCTCGACTGGCCGAAATCGGAGCGGACCCGTCCAGCTCAACCGAAGAAGACGACAAATCGCTGCCACCCCTTGGTGGATTTCTTGATAATGCATCAGCATTAGAATTTATTCTTCCAGGTTTGTAGACTATTTCATAGTCATACTCACTAAGTTTTATACGCCATCGAGTCAATCTCGAAATAGGATCTTTCAACCCTTGCAACCATACAAGAGGTCTATGGTCTGTTACTAGAAGAAAACTTCGCCCATACAAATAGGGTCTGAATTGTCTTACACAAAACACTATTGCAAGTAACTCTTTTTGAATTGTTGAATAATTGATGTCAGCCTTCTGAAGGACTCTGGAAGCATATGCAATGGGTAAATTTAGGCCAATTGGACCCTGACTCAAAAGACCACCAAGAGCGTAATTCGATGCATCAGTCGTTAACACAAAAGGTTTCGAGAAATCAGGATACTGCAATAAAGGCTCTGAACAGATCGTATCTCGCAGAACTTCAAAACCTGATTGCTGTTAATCTGTCCATCTAAATTCGACCTTATCTTTTAAAAGGTAAGTAAGAGGTTTTGCAATTTTTGAAAAATTAGGAATGAATTTCCTATAATACCCTACGAGACCTCAAAATTGTTTTATGTTCTTTTTCCCTTTAGGAATAGGGAATTTTTTTTACAGCCTCGATTTTTTTTGTTTGGATCGGGTTTAACACCTTCCCGAGTAATAACATGTCCCAAATATGTTATCTCAGGTTTCAAGAAAAAACATTTTTCAGGTTGCAATGCTAACCCCGCGGTTTTTAATCGCCCTAGTGGATTTCAATTTTCTCGAATGTTCTTCCAATGAAGAAGCATAGACAAGAATGTCGTTCATGTAAACAAATAATTCTAGACCTTGTAGACCGGTCAAAACCTGGTCCATCAGTCTCTGAATGTTGCCGAGGCATTTTTCAACCCAAACGGCATTCGAAGATACTCATAATGTCCGTAGGGAGTTGTAAAAGCTGTTGTTTCTCGGGATTTCGGATCCATGGGGATTTGATGAAACTCCATTGCAAGGTCCATTACAGAAAAGTATTTTGCTCCCCCTAACTGGTCTAAAATTTCAACAATGTTTGGTAGAGGGTAAGCATCACTTACGGCTCGTTCATTCACGGCTCTATAATCTATCACCATTCTCCACCTTTAATTCCCTTGTGGATCAGGTTTCTTAGGAACAATCATTGCAGGAGAATTATATGGTGAAACTGAAGGTTGAACTATTCCTGCTTCTAGTAACTGTTTAGTTTGTTCAAGTATCTCATCTCTGTGTACAGGAGGATGACGATAATATCTTGTAAAAACTGGTCTATTATCGACAGTAGTGATTTTATGGGTAATTGCCGTAGTCGACAAATCAATTCAGCAAATCTAGAAGCCAATATTTTTTATCTATCTATACTTTCTAAATTTCCACACGATCTTATTAAAGGGGGAATTAATGTATACCTCTCAAGTTCAACAGGTGGTACTGTCAATTCTACGTCCTGTTGAGTAGAATTTATGATGAAAATACTAATTTTACCGTTTTCGTTTTTAACTAAAGATTCCCCTGCAAAAATTCCAGGACCATAATGAAGACGTTTTACATAACCCTCGGCAATACTAGGCCCTTTTACTGATAGTTTTACTAATTGTTTTGTCTTTGCAGGTAATGTAATAGTGGAATGACATGTCAAAGGAAAATTTCCATCCCCCAGATGAAGGCTATCATCCACAAAATTAAGAATGGCTCGCTGTTTTCGAAGGAAGGATATCCCTATCAGCCCATCCTCAGTTATAGGAAAGGATTTTGAAACTACATGGAAGGAAGTTTCTATTCCACGGAGAAGCATCTTAACTTCACCCTGTGTTGGAATCATATTGGATCCAATTCCAATCAAATTTAAAATACGTTCACAATTAATCTTTATGTGCGAATCTAAGGCTGTTCCTTTAATTAGATTTACGCTCGCTCCCGTATCTATCAATAAGGCTGCTTTTCCTTTCTGAAAAAAATAATGTTGTAGTTCTAATACCGCGGCGGGCTCTACACCATTATTCTCCCTGAGTTTGAGAACGACCCGGTTTGAGAGGGCCTGGTTTTCTGAGCCGTCCTGCCCTCCGTAGGATGACCCTGCTTCAAGTTTAAATTTTGATTTTTTAAATCTTGGTTTCGCATCCTTTCTCTATCATGCTTCGCTTTCATATGACATTTACTAGCATCATGGTTCAATACAGATCCATCCTTCACCATCATCATAGATGCGACATATTTGTAGCGGTTCAAAATATGGATCCGAAAGGAGTTCGACCAATGTCATCAACAAGGGATTTGGATCAGACAATTTCTTTAAATATTGATTATCACTGATTGTGTCAAAATTAATTGAAAATCGTTTTTGAAGAAAAGATCACTTTTTTTTCTTCACGGTTTCACAATGAACTAGTAAAAATATCTCAGTTTAGTCCACAGTGTTTATCAGTCAGTTTCAATTTTAAATGTTCCCTCGGTGCAGCTAATCCCTGACCGCTGTCACCAATTTGTTACCTCCCTGGCGCTGCAGTAGAATTAGATTCTGTTGTAGCCTGACGCTGATTCGTTGAAAAGTGGAATTCGTTGCTGCCGTTAAACATGGACATAGGAAGGTAGGGGACAAGGCACGTCCTCCCAAACTAGGGCGAGGGGGTTGAGTATTAGTTACAAGGGGGAGTCTACCATCTTACCATGTAACTTTTGGCGGGAATTTCAAAACAGAAACATGACGAAGCAGTTTTTCATTTGAAAAAACTAATTCTCAAATAAAAAAAAACAATTTTCTACCAAATGATTGAATTTTTGAGAAAAAAATGAACTTTGTACAATATATTTGAATTTTTAATTCAAAAATATAAGGAATATTCCATTTCTTAATTGAGTATTTAATTTTGTACATTTCAACTAAAATGTGTTTATCTTCTAATACTTGTTTGAAAAGTACTGTATATTTGGTAACTGTTCCAATTTTATATTGGATAATAACTTCAGTCTCCAGTTGTCACATTTTCAACTTGCTTTAAAATGTTTCATCTTTAAATTTTGTCAAGAGTATTTATTTTTAATAGTCTGCACTTGAAACGTGTACCTTATTCATTCATAAATAATTTATTTGAATGAAATATGAAAAATAATAGAAAGTGTTTACAAAAATAAAAAATAAAGTAGGTATAGGTACTACAAAATCTTTTCACAATCTATATCTTTCAAAGTTCTAGTGAACTCTTTAAGCCCGCATTCAAAATTGCATAAATCCCTTAAAATGTTTGAAATCGTTGAAAATTTCTTGGAAATGTTTTAATCTCTTGAAAATGCCTTGGAATATTTTAAAATACCGTGAGATATTTAAAATCTTTAGAAATTCCTTAAAACTTTTCAAACCTCTTTTTAATTCCTTGAAAGTTTTAAAAATATCCTTTAATCTCTAAAATCCTGTGGAATTTCTTCAAATTATTGAAAGCCATTACAAATTCCTTAGGATCTTTTAAAATACCCTGAAATATTTTAAATTGTTTATAATCTTTTAAATTCCCTTGCAACTTTTTAAAGCTCTTGAAACTTCTTTTGCATTTTTAAAAATACTCTAAAATTTATAAAGTAATAAATAAATATATATATATATAAATTAATTATATATATAGAAAATAATATAAAGTGTTTATAAAAATAAAAAATTAAGTACGAAAATTAGTAAGTAATAATTAGTATACAACTATTGAAGGATAAAGAAAAATAACTTTTTTCCGGAATATAATTCTTTTAATATACATTATATACACATCTTACGTGTCATACATCAAATTTACAATTCTGATTGCAGTGAATTTGGTAATTACTGCCCTTTAAACAGAATAATTTTCCCGTAGAGTTGTCTGACACAGCATTATCTCGAAGTCTCACACAGCTGACGGAAGTTCTACCAATCATTTCTTCTGGAAAATGGCATGAGCAAATCCTCGAGTGTCTCGTCAAAGCTCCTGCATGTACTCCGATTCTATCCGCCCATTCCTGTTTTTTAACTGGATTTTTCGGAAACCTTTAAAAAATTATAGCATAAGATAATAAACAAATCTTAAAGAAAGCAAGTACGAACTTCTCAGTTCATGGCCTATCATAACCTATCAAGCTTCCCTGGCGGACCGGCCGAACGCAAACATTACGCTACAGCGTAACGGTAAAGTAATGCTAAAGTAATGGTAAAGTAATATGGCATTATAATTAATAAAGGAAACAAAATTAATATGTAAACTGTTGCAATTATAATAAAACGTTGAAATTTACGTTCAACGGTCATGCAGCAATTGCAACAAGTTGCTTTTGCAGCATTAAAAAATAAAAAAACATAGTGACCGTAATTGCAGTCGGGCCCCTGCATATTGGCGACCCGCTGACGTGGCTTTAAGTGGGTTGCCAGTCTGCAGGGACCCGACTTGAATGACAGCCACTTTGTTTTTTTATTTTTTAACGCTGAGAAAGCAGCTTGTTGCAATTACGGCATGACCATTTAATGTAAATTTTAACGTTTTATTATAATTGCAACAATTTACATATTAATTTTGTTTCCTTTATTAATTATAATGCCATATTACTTTAGCATTACTTTACCATTACTTTACCGTTACGCTGTAGCGTAATGTTTGCGTTCGGCCGGTCCGCCAGGGTTCACTAAGTTTGATACGTTATGTATAACTTAAAGCCTTTATACGATAATGTCGCACGGTTTCATTGAGTTTATTAAGTTGCTTTTACCTGTTTATTTATATTTAACATATATTTAGGTTTATTTAATTAAAAAAATGAATTATTTTTTACTTACATGTGAAACGTAACCTTCAAAGCTTTCTTCTTACTCCTCCTTCCTGTATAATTATTGCAAACAGGAACTACACAATTCACTATTTTTCCTCTTGTCAACTTCTTACAGCTCAACAAGAGAAAATAAATTAAAACTTGTAAAAAAAAGCAATATGTATACAATAACTTTCGTACTTCGCACGATTGAAGATACACAGTATATATCTATATCTATATATATTTGTTACATGCTAAGATGGCGGCCTTCCCCTCTGAATTACTCAACCCCGCAACGACATGCCCAGTCCCCTACCTTCCTATGTCCATGCCGTTAAATGATTAAAATCATAACCGGGAGAACAATAAGGTTTTGAAATTAGAACACAATTTGAACTGGTCACTTCATAAGTATATTGTTTGACACATTAAGATTAAGTTATAAAATCTTTAATTGTTTTGCACTATATGCACTAAATCCATTAAGCACTATAAACAATTTAGTTATTTTTTAAACAATTTGCAGTTCGCAATTAATTCTATAATGTATACAAATCAGCAAAAGCCGAACGCGACGACGCGCTTCGCGTTTAACAATTTAAAGTTTCTATTTTCGGATTTGATCAAATCTCATATTCTCAAAAACTAATCTAAGCCCAATTTATCAAATTGACTGTCGCAGGTTTAAAGTAATAATTGCGGTTCGGAGATACAAAAATCTGGCGTTTTTCTGCTGTGCGCGCCTTTTTATAAACTACGTTTTGGGCGGAGTAATACCCCTACTCTAGGCCCCCAGACAATCAAATTGCTGACGTCATAGAGTTTTATGCCCCTTTTACCAATTATAAAGTAGGTCATATGGCTCCACCTACTAGATATAAGTCGCAAAATGAGTCATTCGATGATTGCGTTTTACATTCGTCTCGTTGGCGCCTTAATGTCATAAGAGATACTAAAAATAGTTCTGTGACTCATATTTTGGTCTAAAAATACCGATGACCTAAAGCTGCGTTTAATCTTAAGTTTTGCATTTCTTTTGCTTCAAGACTGAGAGAGATATTGCTTTTAGTTCTAATTTCTTATTTTGTTGCCATCATATAACATTTATATAACTTTATTCTGCCCTTATAATATTTTTTTGCCGCAAAGCTACCCGGAGCTTAAAACTTAATATTCAAAACTAGATTATAAGCGACGCAGGTTAAAGGTTTAGCAAACAAAAGAGATCTGACCTCTCGCCCTGCTCCACATACATTTATAACCTCGGGTTTTTAGCTTACGTGCGAGGGTGGCATTAGAGCGGGGAGCCAAGCGCAAGGCCCAGCCGTTAAGTCTAACCAATAGGAGCGCGCGAACGTACGCCATAGCGTGTGGAGTTTATCACGTAGGCCCGATCTACATGACTTTTAGCAGGGCTGCATTTTACATATACAAATTCATGCCCTTTCGTAAATAGAATCAGGATTACCTTTTTTCGAATGAAGAGAAAGAGAGAGTATGTTGAGGAATTCATATAATTATTGTGAAATATATTAAAGCTTCTTTTAAAGCTTCTTTTCATGCTACTAAAATTATTAAATATAGAAATTGTTAAAGTAAATTAATAATTCTCTTTATGAATCTTTTCTATGCTAGTAATGGTAAGAAAGATTTCTTCTCTATCGAATAGGCTATAAAATAACACACTTACTTTAATGGTGCGCGTCGCTAGTCAAATTATGACCTACGTTTGTATGTAAGATTTCAAATTAATGGTTAAAAAACTGGTAGAGAAAATCTGGCAATGTTACTCCTTTAAATTTTCAAATGCTAAAAATGGATTAAATGGTTTATTTTACTTTTAGAAATTTCACCAGAATACGAAAATAATAGACCCACGGGGGTGAAGCCTCGTGATGAAAATTGGAAACAAATATTTCCAATATGACCGCTTATGGAGCGACACGTGCGCTCATGTGAGAACTGGGGGAACTAAAATCACAACAGGCCGTGTGGGCAGGATATTCAAATTTGAAATATTGTACTTAATAATGTTGTCAATAATTTGTCACACCATTTATTGATATCATCACATACAACAATTGAAGTTAACAATAACATCAATAATAGGCTTTACAAATTATTGGCAACATTATTGGTAAATGGAATTTGATAAAAAATATTTTAAAAAACAATAAACAAAGATTTCGAGCACGGGTTTTTATTCGACACAAATCACTGCATGATTACTTTTTATTTTGTTGTGGATTTGAAAAAGTATAATGAAAGTTCTCGTAGTAAAAAAAAACCCTCATAAAACAGTAACACGAAGCAATTGAAAGGTGAGTTACATTCCTCACAAACGGCATGGTAAATTCTAATGTCGTGAGACCTGGTACAAGGCTCTTGATTTTACAGGTCATTCTTTTCGAGTTAATTGAAAAATTATCTTTAAGATTTTACGATTATGTTTATTGGCAAGTCTAAGAATTTGGGTAAAAAATAGCGTCAATTTTCAACGTTTTCAATCATGATGTTTTCAACTGTCAGTTTTCAGTGCCACCATACTAACGATTTCAAAGTTCACTACATTTTCGCGAACTGAATATTTTTAAATTCCCTATAAAGGAACCCAGATCGAACTGGGCCGGAAGTCAGATTTGCTACCGGAAGTTCCTATGCTGGCTTCACCCCCGTGAATAGACCTTTCCATCTTGAATATCGAACAACTTCACGCGTGGAGAATTTAACATTCTGGTAACCTAAAATGTATAATATTCTCTTCTATTGGGATCTGAAATACAACGATACGCCAACTGGTGGCCAAATGTAGTACTAAAATAACGGGGTCGTATTCGTCGTATAACAGGTTTTACTACATGAACGATTTGAATTTTTTAATAAAAAATATTATTATATTAATATTTCGTCAAGTTTAAAGCAATATAATCAATGAGAAACTTAAGTAGCACCAGAAGACAAGTTTGGATTCGTGTATTTGGTTCTCATAAATTTGAAAAAGGCGTTTTTTCCTTCTTGTCTTCATTAGACATATCATCATATCTTTAAAAATAATTATTTTTTAACTGGATGCTACTATATTCTTTTACTTTAATATAATAACATATGTGAGGGAAATCTTGAAATAAGTCATTATACCCAATTTATATCCAAATGATGAATTATTATCGTCGTCATTATACAGCCCTATCCGACTCTCTGTATTTCAGCTAGAAAATTTTCGGTCCTTATTGCTATGATTTTCTATGTGCGAAATTTTGCCACGTGGCGGCGCTTCTCGCACGTGGCCCTGCTTTAACATGCAGCTAAACGGGAATTTTGGTTCAAAACAATAATATTTATATAATATTTTATAGAATGTAAGCCTAAAATGTTTACAAAAATGCAAAAATTTAAAGCGGTGGATTCGAGTAAGAATGTCATAATTTAGTGTGTGAAAAAAAAGAAAAAAATATGGTAAAGAGCATCGCTCCAAACTGTCAATCCCGCGGCTACCATTCGAGTCGTCAGAACGGCGAAAAAATTCATTTCTTTAAAGTACATCAAAATTTAGTTGCTGAATATCGGAGAGCAATAAAAAGGGAAGGTTTTTTAGTAACAGCTGGCCAGTTTGTTTGCGAGAAACATTTTCTTCCCGATGACATTGTTTGAAGAAGGGAAGTGATAAAGGATCCTGTTGGAAATGCTATAGCATCGGAATGTATAAATAATAATTAATATATGTATAATACTTCGTTCGAATAGAATTAAAAAAATTAATGAAGATGTAGAATTTTCGATTTTAATTGCTTTAATTGCAATGTCCGAATTTTAACCTAAAAATATCTGTCGTTCCCCGCTGTGGCTGTTCCTCATCTGATGATTATATTCTTCACTTAAATTCCTCCTCGTTCGGGATATTTTTTTGGTTTAAAAAATAAGTAAACAATTAAAAATAAAGATAAATAAAATTCTTATAACTGGTTTTCTGATCTTTTATTGTCGTAGAAAATCATTATAGGACTATAATGATTCTCCTATAATTAATTTCCTATAATTTTTTGCGCGATTACAGGAATAATGATGGGAAGAATTGTAGGAAAATAATTATAGAAATTAATAATATTAAAATAATTATTGCAAAAAGTAGAATAAAGTATAAATTAATCATTTATTTTGAACTGCTCACACAAAAGAACATAAAAATTGTAATATTTAAAGAAGCTTTGTTTAACAATGTGGGTATAATGAAACTTAAAACCTATGAGTATCTTATACTTTTTGCAATTATTATTTCATTATTTTAATATTACTAATTTCCATAATTATTTTCCTATAATTAATCGAATAATTATTCTTATAATTAGTCCTATAATCGTGAAAAAATTACAGGAAATTCATTATAGGAAAATAATTATAGACCTATAATGATTTTGCTATACTACTTTTTCCTAGGGGATAGCTGGAGGGTCTATATGTTAGTACTTTTTACGTATTTAATATGATCCTACAATTCCAAAATTCTTTCTAAATAACCCTTAGACTCGACTGCGAATTTTTCAGTAGAATATTTTCTGTCAAACAATTATTTTTTAATTTACAACTGTAAAATTCTATTTAAGAAGCATAAAAAAGCGCAATTTCAAGCTATGGGGTAAATCTAATTCTAAATAAATAGTATAAAACTAAATATATTTTGAATGCGATATTTTTTATTCCTACTTATTGCAGGAAAACTGTTTGATACCACGGCTGAAAAAAAGGCGATACAATTCCAAAATTCTTTCTGAATAACCCTTAGACTCGGTTGCGAATTTTTCAGTAGAATATTTTCTGTCAGACAATTATTTTTTAATTTTTAACTTTAAAATTCTATTTAAGAAGCATAAAAAAGCGCATTGTCAAGCTAAGGGATAAAATCTAATTTTAAATAAATAGTATAAAACTAAATTTACTTTGAATGCGATATTTTTTATTTCTACTTATTGCAGGAAAACTATTTGATACCACGACTGAAAAAAGGCGATACCTATTTTTTCTACGAAAAAAGCAACAAAGCTGTGCATAATACATTTATATAAATGTATTTTATTATAAAAGAATCTCAGAGCTGTATATAATACTTAATTCATAATGTTAATAAATTCAAAGATTTTATTGTTCTGAGAAAAGCAGCAATAAAGCTGTGTGATGATATTCGATTTTATCTTATTATAAAGTACAATATATTTTATCGCTTTGAAAATAGCAGTGAAGCTAAGCGTAATATTGCGGTAAATAAATTAACGTATTGTATTATTCCTGAAGTTAATGTGCTTATAAAAAAGCAAATATATAGAACGTATATCGCTCGACAGTCTTTTATAGAGACACAAAAATGTAAATTTTTCACACTGGACATAGGGGAAAGTTGCCTAAGACGAGCCCCCTCCTAAGACGGGACACCATGAATATTTTTGTACAAAAGCAATATAGTCATCACTTACGCATGCGAATACGTGTTCAGCAAAATTCTGGTTATTTTGAAGGTGTTTTTTCCTGCACTGGAAGTAAATTAACAAAAACAGAAAGGAAAAATTATTTTCGTACGTTAGAGAACGAACTTTCACCTGCTTTAGAAGTTGCGATTTAATAACTTCTAATGATTTGAAGGAGTAAGTTATGTTTTTGTTTGATAGATAATTTTGTAAACTTTGCAACTGATACTTATGTCTTATTAATTCTTATGCTATTTGATTAAAATATTTAAAAAATTGTGATCATGCGAAATTCCTAAAACGGGCCCCGGTTAGGCTAGAGAACTGTAGGTAAAAGGGAAATCTGCTTTCCTTGTGAGTTTCCGATGGTCTCAATGGTAATGACCTAACCTCTTTCTTGCTTTTACATCATGAATAAGAAATTTTTTAAACTATGTCGCTTTTTCCATTTATATCAGTAAATTCTGGATCTGAGATGAATAATATTCGAAATTTTATAACTTTTCGTAAATATTTAGTCCTTGAACTTCTTTTACACTTATTTTCTGTTAGACCTTATTTGACGCTTATTTTACGCTTTATAAGGTATTTTACGTAACTAATATGTCATAAGCGTAAACATTATGTTTAAACAATACGCTGCGAATAAAATTCATCAATATCTAATGTTTAATTACATAGCTATTTTTATTTTAAAAAGGGGCCCGTCTTAGGATACCGGGATGCCTAAGACGAGACAAATACATATTTTTTTCAACATCGAAGTTCATTGCCTTTTAAACATTTTTTGAACTTTTAAGTGTGTGAACTTTGTAAATAAAACATCAAACTATGATGCCAATAATCGCTTTTGCTTCTAAAGTTCCTTAAAATCGAAAATTTTTGGAAAATATGGAAGGGGGCTCGTCTTAGACAACTTTCCCCTATTTATTTCCTTTTTTCAACAAATTTTGAATAAAACTAATTTATAACAACATTTCTAGGTGTTTAAAACAATTTAAGGTCATTATTCGTCTATAAAATTAATTAAATTCCACTTACTTCTGAAAATTACGTACATTAGGAAATAATTATTTCACAATTTATTTCACTCTATCCATTATTGTATACATGTAATTAACACTCTAGAAATATTTATACTAACGAAAATAATGAGTTTTGTAATTTAATCATCTTTGAACTTGCTAAATGTTTACATTTTTAGGTTCTTTTTATCTTTCCTCCATTGGATTTCATGTTGAAGTCGGGCCACGTGCGAGAAGCGCACATAGAAAATCATAGCAATAAGGACCGGCCATCTTTTTTAGAGTCGGATAGGGCTGTCATTATAGAACAGATAACCTAAAATTACATTATGTTCCGCCACGAAGTAGTATAAGGAGACCCCACTCCCATGCGGTCTTTGGAAAATTCGGACGCGTAGATTCGAATTTAGTTAGTTTGCATCGCTCGCGGCGCCTCCTGCGGAAAAGCGTTGAAATACATGATTTACAAATGGCGGCACCAATGGTGTGAGCCGGGGAAAACAAACGCACACATGCTTGTCACGAAACACAGATTTTTACGAATGTGTATGCCTGTACGTATGTAGATCTGTATGTATGGATGCATGTTTCCGCAAGAGGCGTTACGAGCGATGCAAACTAACTAAATCCGAATCCACGCGTCCAAATTTCCCGGGAGTGGGGTCTCCTTATACTACTTCGTGTGTTCCGCATATCACTCATTTATATTAATTCAGTTAAAATCTCATTTTCTACTTGATTAAGGTATTTTTATATGAAAAGTGTACTAAAACGCACTTACAAATAAAAAATTGTTCACCTTTCAAGGATATGTGTCCAATGTATTCATCGTAAAAACTAGGGTGACCAGATGACTTGATAGGAAAAGAAGGACCCCCCACTCCTCACCACCTCCCACCATTAAGTTCCCCCACCTCTTGCCCAATTTGGCGCGCTATTTGAAAAGTGAAATGGTTATTACTCTAATATATGCGTAAATTATACACGGAGCATTAAATATTTAAATGATACTAGCGGACCGGACAGACGTTGTCCTGTACACACGTCTTAAATTTGAAAATTCTAAACTTTTTACATTTTCCAGTGGACTGAATTGTGAATCTAAACCATTC
>CAKNXH010032259.1:0-11487 GCA_932178445.1 Andricus quercusramuli | reverse complement strand
TTAAACAATTTATTATAATTATTAATAATATTATATTTGAATAATGCTAGAAATATGCGTTTTTAAAAATTTTTTGGTTTTTTTTCCAATTTTCATTAAGAGTCAAGTAATATTGAAATCAAGTTAACAAAATAATTGTTTGAACTATTCATTATCATTGTTAATAATATTCTCTTTGCTTAATTGGTAGAATGTTGCGGTTTTTCCTGAAATTTTCAACTGCTTGTCTATTTGTCATTAGGCGTAACTCAATCATTAATTAGATTTTGCAAAAATAATTGTTTAAACAAATTATTATTGTTTATGACTTTCTTCATCTATATCAATGCCTGATAGTTGTGGTTTTCGGCGATTTTTACCTTTCCGTCCTTTTTTCACTTATTAAGGTAATAATTAATTAAAGTTAACAAAAAAGTTGTTTAAACAATTTAATATTGTTTACAACTATCTTTCCTTAGATAAGTACTAGAAAGCGGCCGTTTTTTCTGTAATCTTTCACTGTGCATCGCCTGTTTGATTACTAACAATTAATAAATAAACATTACAGAAAACTATATTTTAAATAATCTCTTTTCTTTTCGTGAATATGTTTTTCTGAAATAAAATAGATATTTGAAATATGCTTCAAATTTTCTACATGGATCATATTGAATACAACCTTCCCTTGAATAAGTTACTGAGACTTCAGTGAGGAGTCAGAAATGTAGCAATTGTTATTGTTATTCTATTCTTTGTTTTTGCCTCTTGTGTAAAATAGCTTTTTTCTTTAAATTAATTTTTTTTGAAGCATTGGGAAAAGAGCAAAAATAATTCACTTAAAACTACAATACCATTCGAAAAATCATTTTTGTTATGGTTGACTCATTATTTGTTCATAAATAAAAAGGCGATGCAAAATTAAAGATTTCGGAAAAAAACCGTTACTTTCTAGCACTAATCTAAGAAAAGATAGTTATAAACAATATTAAATTGTTTAAACAACTTTTTGGTTAACTTTAATTAGTTACTACCTCAGTAAGTGAAAAAAAGGACAGAAAGGTAAAAATTGCCGAAAAACACAACTATCAGGCGCAATTGATATAGATGAAGACAGTCATAAATAATAATAATTTGTTTAAACAATTATTGTTGCTGAATCTAATTAATTATTAAGTCAGGCCTGATGAAAAATAGACAAACAGTTGAAAGTTTCAGAAAAAACCGCAACATTCTACAAATTAAGCAAAGAGAATATTATTAACAATGATAATAAATTGTGTAAACAATTATTTTGTTAACATGAATTCATCATTACTTCACTCCAATTGAAAATTGGACAAAAACCCAGAAATTTTAGAAAAAACCGCATCTTTCTAGCATTATTCAAATATAATATTAATAATAGTAATAACAAATGGTTTAAACAATTAATTTTCTTGACTCTAGTTAATTATCTAACTTATCTTAATTGAAAATATGACTAGAAGTGATTTTTAATTTTAAAAAGTCATTTATAACGTCCCTTTTTTTTAACATTATTTTTTTTAATCAGATCAAAGTTGCATATGTTCCTGAAGCCTTCAAAAAGCTTGAATGATGGTGTGATATCAATCAAAAATTAAGAGGCACTATCCTTCAGAAAAGGTTTTTGATTGAATGCCGAGGAAATGATGAAAACCTAAAAAAACCTAAAAAAATATTTTTCTTGGATAACAAATTTCGAGATTTTGCTTTTCACAGTAATTTTTGGAATAAACAATTTGATCATAATTTAAAGAATTTCAAACTCTCACTGCTGAATTTACTGATCGAGGATGGTTCAAATCATGTTAATTTTTTGAAAGTAAAAATTTCCAGAATTATAAGTGAATTAGAAGTATGTTTACAAGATAAAATCATTGATCTTTTAAATCATCAGATTTTCCTTAATCAAAGATTTTTAACCAATTATAAAAAGCATGAGAACAAACTTTCTATTTTTATTGATCAACAAACTAATGTTCAAGAGCAAAATTTAAATTTACACAAGATTTTTGAAGAAGAAGATAGGGATCCTTGGTTTGTTTTGGCAAATATTCAAATTCCTGATGGAAATAGATGGAAATAGTCAAAGATTTTGAGTCAAGTATACACAAAATTCCAACATTGGATCAACAGGGTTTCCGAAACAAGGTTTTGCACTTGTCAATAAGAATTTTTGATAAGAATTGTTTACACATTAGTAGTATTGATCGTAAAATTTCTGAAGATTTCATGATAACGAAAGGTTTTCTCAAAAACAGCCTTGATATAATTTGCATGAATGCTGATCAAGGCAATATTACAGTTTGTATGAAGAAAACAGATTATATTAGAGACATGGAGGATTTACTTTCCAATCTTGATAGCTTTGATTTATTGAATGAAAATCCGTTAAAACAATTTGGAAGAGACAGTTTGAAGATTTTAGACAATTGGAGAAAGAAAGGACTTTTAGGAAAGGATATAAGATGGACTGATATAAATACCAAAGATACAGTTCTTGCAAGATGTTATGCTTTGAGAAAGATTCATAAAGATGGCTATCCTTTGAGAATTCTTGTTTCAACTATTAACACTCCAACGAAATTTTTAGAACAAAACTTTAATTTGATACTTAAAGACTCAATTACATCTTCTAAACACAATATTAAAAATAGCTGGGAATTCCAAAAAATTATTATTAAAAAAACTGCTCCTGATGACCATGTAATGATTTCTTTGGATGTTGTTGCAATGTTTCCAAGTATACCCCTTGAATTGGTTGAACAGGCAATTTAAAATAGATGGGACAAAATAAAAACACGTACTCGATTAAGTCAAAGAGATTTTATTAAAGGTCTTCATTATGAACTCAACTTATTTTAAATGTAATGGATCTTTTTATAGGCAAAAGTTTGGTACTCCCATAGGCTCAGTCATTTCTCCGATTTTGGCAGAAATGGTTATGGAAGATTTGGAAGTCTTAGCTTTCAAGAAGCTGGATTTTGTTTTGCCCTTTTACTTTCGGTATGTTTATGACAACTTATTGTGTGTTCCTCTAGCAAAGTTACAGGCGGTTTTTGATGATTTTAACAGTTTTCATCCAAAACTTCAATTTGCCCACGAAATAGAAAAAAATAGTAAAATCAGTTTTTTGGATGTAGAAGTAATTAAAGGTCAGGATGGTAATATTATTACCAATTGGTACAGGAAAAATACATATTCGGGTAGAATTTAAAATTTCTTTTCGGCTCATCCTTTTCAAAACAAAATTGCAGTAATCAAAAACTTAGTTAATAGTGCTCTAGGTTTGTTCCACGTTTCATTTCACCAAGAAAATTTGAATATTGTTAGGAATATCTTTTTCTTAATCATAACCCACAAATGTTAATTGAGCAACATACCACAATGAGAATTCAACAAATCAAAAACAAACAAAGTAACATTTTATCTAGAGATAATCAGAAGGAATATAATTCTTTTAATACTTTTGTTCTTCCTTCTTTCGGTCAAATTTCGACAACTATTGAATTTATGTTGAAAAAATTTAATATTCATACTATTTTCTGTATACCATTTAAAATGGATTCAATAATGACTTTTTGTATAGATTCTTTAAAACCAATGTATAGAATTTCTGAAAATAAACCAAGAATTCAACGATCAAATTTGGACAACCACCGCAAAATGCTCCTATTGCAATTCCTAAAAAACAAATAAAAAAGTTTGTTTCTCTGGACAAAAATGAAAAAGAGGAAAGAAAAATGAGAAGGCAACCAACCAAACACCCTTCCTTCTCTTTTTTATTTCTTTCGTATTTTTTATTTTTATTGTTATCAAATCACAATTTGAAAGCATGCAAAGTATTTACAAACATTTTGGTGCTCAAACAGCACCCTCATCAAGGCAAGAGAAATTAAAACAGGTGGGAACAGCGACCGAGCAACGACGCTATCTTCTCGATACCTGAGATCTGAATGTGGGTCGATAGGCTAATCCATCACAAACAAACAAGAAATAAGAGAAAGTCAAGACTCATGAAAACTAAATGTAATTAATCGTACTTGAATAACTTTTGTTTAATTTTTGTAAATCAGTTTTTAAATTAATAGAGGACTTATTTGGTTCTTTTTTTATATAAAGCATTTCCATGAATTCTCTCTTTCTCTCATTACTTTCACTATGTAAAATTTCAACATTATCCCAGTTAAACTCATGGTCAATATCAACAAACCCTCTCGTATGTCTAACAAGAACACTCTTATAACAACGTCCTAAACGAACATCACTTTTGTGTTCCTCACCCTAATCTTGCAAGTGATCTTGTAAACCACACCACCTTTTTCAAATTTATCTAACGGATCTTCACCAGAAGCTATTATTGAATCCATTTTAAATGGTATATGGAAAATAGTATGAACATTAAATTTTCTTAACATGAATTGAATAGTTTTCGAAATTTGAACAAAAAAAAGGAAGAACGAAAGTATTAAAAGAAATATATTCTCTCAATTCTTTCTGATTATCTGTAGATAAAATGTTATTTTGTTTGTTTTTGATTTGGTGAATTCTATTTGTGCTATGTTGCTCAATCAATTTTTGTGGGTGATGATTAAGAAAAAGGAGATTTCTAACAATATTCAAATTCTCTTCATGAAATGGAATGTGGGACAGACCTAGAGCTCTATCGACTAAGTTTTTGATTACTGCAATTTTGTTTTGAAGAGGATGAGCCGGAAATAAATTTAAAATTCTAGCTGAATATGTATTTTTCCTGTACCAATTGGTAATAATATTACCATCCTGGTCTTTAATTACTTCTACGTCCAAAAAACTGATTTTACCATTTATCTCTATTTCATGGGTAAGATGAAGTTTTGGATGAAAACTTTTAAAAGCATCAACAACTGCCTGTAACTTTGCTAGAGGAACACATACTAAGGTGTCATCAAAGTCCCTTCAATAAAATCTCGTTGAATTAATCGAGTACGTGTCCTTATATTGTCCCATCTATTTAAAATTGCCTGTTTAACTAATTTAAGAGGTATATTTGGAAACATTGCGACAGCATCCAAAGAAATGATTACTTGGTCATCAGGAACAGTTTTTCGAATAATATTTTTTTGGAATTCCCACCTATTTTTAATATTGTATTTAGAAGTTGTAATTGAGTCTTTAAGTATTATTGTTTGTTAGCATTGTTCTTTTTGGACGTTGTTATAAGAGTGTTCTTGCTAGACATACAAAAGGGTTTGTTGATATTGACCATCGGTTTGACTGGTTTGACTGATTTGAAAACTGATTTGGACAAATTAAACAAAAGTTATTCTAGTATGATTAATTACATTTAGCAATAGGTTTTCATGCATCTTGACTTTCTCTTATTTCTTGTTTGTTTATAGCTGATTTGCCTTTTGACCCACCTGTTTTAATTTTTCTTGCCTTGATAAGGGTGCTGTATGAGCACCGAAACGTTGATAAATATTGTGAATGCTTTCATATTGTGATTTCATGATAATGAAAATAAAAAAAACGAAAGAAATAAAAAAGAGAAGGAAGGGGATTTGGTTGGTTGCCTTCTCATTTTTCTTTCCTCTTTTTTATTTTTGTCCAAAGAAACATTTTTTGTTTGTTTTTAGGAATTGCAACAGGAGCACTTTGTGGTGCTTCTCCAAATTTGATCGTTAGATTATTGTTTTATTTTCAGGAATTCTATACATTGACTTGAGTATTGGACGTTGAATGGGATTTTTAATTTGATTTTAATCTAATATAAAATTCTGAAATTTCAATCCTTCACTTTTTTCTTCTTCACTGGGAAATGGGGAAAAATGATAAAAATATGAAAGATTGCAGAAGATTATATAATAATCTCTACATTCATTCATTTCCTTTGTCCACATTGAAGCTTCTATGGGGTGGTCCAGAATGATTTTTTTCGAATTTTGATGCATATCGCCCGAAAATTTGTTCAAGTCCACAAAAAAATAAATCCAATTTTTTTGTTTAAAAAAATTATATTTAGATTTGACAGAAGCCACATAAAGTTTAATACGTATTTCCCATAAGGAAAAAAGAAGTTCTTGTACATTTTATTCAGAATCGTCAATATTAGGTGAATCGATTCGAACCTCAACATTTCTCTAAATATCACCCCCATAAGTCTGTTTTATAGGGTTCCAAAAAACCCCATAAGTGAAAAAATGGGTTTCGCGAGTTCTAGGGCTTATAATTATGATTTTTTTCCAATACATACAATACTACTTTATATTGATAACTAGATGCTTACATAAATTGTTTAAACAATTTATTATTGTTTTTAGCAATATTCTTGTATAGTAGAGTGACAAAGTCGTGGTTTTGTCATTTTCCACTTTTTGTCCAATTTTCAATCAGAATAAGGCAATACTTAATTATTGTTAACAAATGTGTTCAAACAATTTATTATTATTCTTAATATTCTTTTAGAATCATGCTAGAAAAATGCAGTTTTTACAAAAACTTTCTACTTTTTCAGAAAATTTTTAGTTAGAGTAAGGTAAATAATTAATTCGGGTTAACAAAATTAATTGTTCAAATAATATATTATTATATTAAATAATAATATCTTGGGATAATTTTAGAAAGTTGCGGTTGCAACTGTTTGGTTCGTAAATATTTTTTTTATGAAATCAATAATCTAATGCTTCTGTGAAAAAATGCTAAAATTCCTAATTTTCATCACTTTTGATTGAAAATTAAAACTCGATTTTAAATTTACTTGAAGTCAAAGAATCTGATCTTCTGGTACATATCCAGAAATATTTTCGAAAAGTAATTAAACAATGGTGTTTTGTGCAAAATTAAAATCTGTATGAGTAATTGTCAAATTGGCGGAAATTTTCAAGTCGCGATAATATAAAAATTGAATGGGAAACCTTCCTGTTTTTTTTAAATAATAAATACTTTTTGTCATCCTTTACGAATTTCTATTTCAAATACCTTAAATTAAAATCCTGTTTGATCTTTTTAATCTATGGAGAAAATAATGAAGTTTGACATGAGTACTTTTTGGTTTATTTTGACAATTGTGCAGATATGTGGAAAATCGCGATAGACTTTTTGTACATTGTTTTAAGAGAAACTAAAAATTTGAATTTCAAAATACATAAATTCTTCTGATCTCGAAAAAAATTGAGTCTGTCTAAAATATCGATACTGTATTGAAGCCAATTCAAGTACAAAAAAATGATGAATAATAAATATGAAATTTTTGCGGAAATTAATCTTTTGGCATACCAATTTTCACGATTTTATTTATTTTGAACATTTTTTCATTTTTGAAACGTGCTTCAAAAGAGACGGAAAGCCCTCATAAGAAAATATTCCAAATTGACTTATAATTAGGATTGCTCTTAATTAAAGAATCATGTTTTTTTTTGTCTCACACTTTATCACACTTCCGAAATGTTATTTTCTTAGAAACGTTCTTTGATTGAACTAGATGTAAAAAATTGTATGTACTTAATTTTTTATGAGAATGGGAATGAAAGCTCTATAAAGAAGGGAGAAGAAAATCGATTAGAACTGCTGCACATTGAATCATCAATCACGAGGAGATGAGATGAGTAATAATGAAAGTTGTGAAAAAAAAAATTGTGAAGGGAAGTGGATTCAGTGATGGGAAATATCGATTGATGGTACACTAAAAATATCAAGAATAAGAAGTAAATTCTACGGATTTCCGTAAAGAATTGTAATTTCACTTGCGTATTACTCCGTACACTTATTGCATAATAATCGCATAATAACGTGTAATAGTGCGTAATAACACGCAATAACGCTCAATAATGCGTAGTAACACGCAATAACGCGCAATAATGGGTAATCACGCTCAATAATGACATTTTTTTCATATTTGATTCTCCCTACTGTATCCCCTTCAACAGATATTGTAAAAATTACCTTACTCCATCTTGTGAAAATTTATACGATTTGCCTGGATTTAGAAAAGATATGTTTATGAAAATTTATGAAATTATGAAATATTTATGAAACATTATCATACTTATGAAATACTTATGAAATTCATAAACTTGCACATTTCGTAAACTTTCGTTATACTCTAAAAAAATGATGTGGAAATTTATTTTCAAAATAAATCCAACGTATAAAGAGTACTAAAATGTTAATTTTTGACTAGTTATTTGAGTTTATTTGTTATTTAAATTTTACTTCAACTGATTTCTGCCCCAGACATTGACCTATTTCACTGTTTTGGTGCTTAATAATTGCGCGATAAGTCGTAATAACGCGTAATATTGCGTCATAATGCGTAATAATGCGCAATAATGGGTAAAATGCGTACTAATGCCTAATAATGCGTAATAATGCGTAATAATGCGTAAAATGCATAACAAGGCGTAATATGTATTACTCTGTACATGCTTTTGATGAGTGAATGCCCCTTCGGGAATTTTTGAAAATAATTTCAATTCTGATTTAGAAGAAGGGGATTAAAAAAAACCTGCTCAAATTCAGAATTATAATTTTTTCAAAAATTCCCTGATTTAAATGAAAAATCTTTTGAATCCTTTTAAATGTTCAGAAATCTCTTGTAATCTTTAAGAATCGTTTGAATTAAATCGAATCTCATTCAATTAAGTTGATCAAAATTTTTTTAAACTTTATTAAGTTTAATGACAACTCTAAATTTATTCGAAAGCCTTAGATTTATAGAAAGTACTCAAAGTCGTCTACTAAGTTGTTTCTTGAAAGGGCTCGTACTTTATTGTTTTCAACTTCCAAGCTTTGAGGTGGAAACTTTGGAAAACGGAAAACTTTCGTGTTGTAAGAGCTTAAGCTTAAAAGCTTTTAAGTTCGTTTTCCGGGAACCAATTACAGATCGCTTTATTTTTTTCAAAAGAATTTAAAAGATTTTTTATTATATACATTGTATTTGTTTACTAATCCAAATTTCGTTTAGGCTTTTTTTTTAGAAACTTCCCCTTTTTTCTTTTTTTTTGCGCTTAAATTCGAGCTGAATTAATAAAAACCATAAAGAAAATTCAAGTACATATCTTTTGTTGAAAGTTAATTGTTTTAATTGAAAAGTCTACTTTTCTATTTTTGTTTCAGAATTCATATCTTTTGGTTTAAAAATCTACATTTTATTGGTTAAAGATTTAATTAATTTGTTAAAAATTCGTTTTTCTTCGGCTAAAAATTAGTTTTTTTTTTTAAATTAAAAATGTATCTATTTTATTTTTGGCTGGAGATTGATAGTGTTTTAGTTGGAAATTTCTATATTTTGTTGAAAAACATCTTTTTTGGGTAATTTTAACAACTTTTGATTTAAAATAAAATTTTGTTGTTGAAATATCAACTATAAAAATTTTTGTTGAGAATTTCATCTTTTTTGGTGGAAAATTCAACTAATTGGTTGAAGGTTGAACTTCTTTGCTAAAAATTTATTTTATCGGTTAAAAATCATTTTTTTCATTCAATATTCACTTATTCCATTTTTGGCTAAAAAATGGTAGTTTTTCAGTTAAAAATTCAACTAATATTGTTACTAATAGATTGATATTATTGCTTTTATTATTACATTTTATTGGTTAATGATTTAATTAATTGGTAAAAAGTTAAACTTATTTATTAAACATTGATTTTATTTGTTGAGGATTTAACTTTTTTTTCAAAAATTCGTTTTTTTTGTTAAAAATTAATTTTTTAACTAAAAATTTATCTATACCATGTTTGGTTGAAAGTGGATCGTTTTCAGTTGAAAATTGGTGTATTTGGTTGAAAAAACATCATTTTCGATTAAATTCAATTGTTTTTTATTTAAAATAAAAATCTTTTTTTTGGTTGAAATATCAACTACAATATTTTTCGTTGAGAGATCGATTTTTAGAAAATGGGAAAAAGAAGTACTTGTTACACATTTTTTGTGAATCAAAGTATTTTCACTTCTTAAGGAGTATTTGAGGAATAATTTCCACAAAATAGCTTTTAATTTTGACACACCCAAACCCCTTTAATTGTCCCCGAAATATTCCCCAAAAAATGCAAAATAGCAGTTTTTTTATCAAATTCATGCCAAAGACGAAATTCTTAAAAAAAATTTCGTAAAAAGTTATTATTTTCTGGAAATAATGACACAATTAAAGAATGTTGAAAGCAATATATTGTTTGAGGATTTTTTGTAATTATTTGAGCAATTCTGATTTATTTAAACAATATTTTCCCTTTTTGAAGCTTGAAAAAATATTACTTTCTAAAATTAATGAAATAATGAAAGGAATTTAAGAGTAACATTCTTTCTACAAGATATTTAGCAATTCTTGAAATAATTTTAATTTGTTTAAACAATTTTTTAAATTGTTTAAACAATTTTTTCTCTGTAAATCGTGAAAATTGATTCTTTTCAGTAATTAATAACACAATTAACGGATTCTCAGAATAATATTTTTCCGCTTAAGATATTTTGAAATTATTTTAGCAATTAATAATCATTTATAATCGTTAATATAAGATTTTTTTTCAGTCTGTTATGAACGGTTATTTTTCAAACAAAAAAATATTATTTTTAACATTCGTTAATCGCGTCTCATTTATTGCAGAAAAAAATAACGTTTCACGATTTACAGAGGAAACATTGTTTAAACAAATGAAAATTGTGTGAACAAATTAAAATTTTTGAAAAAATTGCTGAATATCCTTTAGAGAAAATAATTACACTCAATATCCGTTAACTGTGTCATTAATCCCAGAAAATAATAACTTTTCTCGTTTTACAGAGAAAAAAATTATTCAAACAAATAAAAATTGTTTAAATAATCACCAAATATCCTTTACAAATATATTGATCTCAACATTCTTTAATTGTGAAATTATTTCCAAAAATAATAACTTTTCACGATTTTTGGAAGAAAAGATTGTTTGAACAAATGAAAATTGTTTAAATAATTACCAAATATGTTAAACAGGAACTACTACTCTTGTCGTTCATCAACTTTGTATAATTTATCCCGAAAGATAATAACTTTTCACGATTTACAGGTGGGAAAAAATTGTTCAAACAAATAATAATTGTTTAAAAAATTAAAATTATTTTCAATATGCTTCAAAACTAGTCACGTGTCGATTAAAAGCGAGGAATGAAACTTTTTTTTATGGTGCTATTGGCATGAAATGCTGTCGTTGAAATTTAATTATTTTGATGGAAATCCAACTATTGTTTCATTCATCTTTTTTGGTCAAGAATTCAGTTTTTTTATTATTCCTCTTTTTGGATTGGAAATTCACCTTCTTCGGTTGAAAATTCAACCGTTTGGTTAAAAATTAAACTATTTTGTTTAAAATTGTCTCTGTTGCTTGAAAGTTCAAAAATTTTGTTAACAATTTCATTTTTTGGGTTTCAAAAGTCAACTGTTTCCTTAAAAATGGTCTTTTTAGCATACAAATTTAACACTTTTGTTGAAAATTCATCTCTTGGTAAAAAATTAATCTTTCTTGGTTTAAAAT
>CAKNXH010032234.1:0-14367 GCA_932178445.1 Andricus quercusramuli | reverse complement strand
AATGAATATGTAGGAAGAAATAATATGAAATTATTGAAGTAATAAATTTTAAAAAAAAACTTGGAATAACTACTGACTACTCTAGAGTGCCAGAACGAAAAAAATTTGAATTTTTACATTCATCTACATTTTTGAAATGATACGATTAAATTAATGAATTCATTTCGTTATTTCGAACAAAAAATGTTACCAAAAGTAACCTTTTCATAAAATAAGTAACTTTTTAGTAACCATGAATCGAAACAGTAAAGAAGTTAGTAAAAATCAACCCGTTCCGAGCCCTGACAATATTTGTGCGCGATAAATTGTACACTGATAAAGATAATTCATGATAAGAAATGAAGATCCAATTCATCTTCGAAATTTCAGAGACAACTTTGTCCACGAGTCACCAGGCAATGCAATGTAAAAAGTAAATTATGTTCATTTGTATATATGTATTGAAATTAAGATTTACTATTTTTACATGAAGTTGAAAAGACTGTTTTATATTGTAAAATTTCGACTTCGTTTTACCTATAAATATGCGTGTGTGCAATACTATATGTGGTTTCGCCAACAACATTTATAATTCCGTAAAAAACTCTGCTAAGAATAACATAGATTTATAATGTGATTTTATATTACATGTACACAGAATGTCACTGAATACAGGGGCAACAGTTAATTCATAAAACAAGAATTCATTTCGGAGGGAACTGTCCTTTACTGTCATGTACTTTTGAGGTTAGAATTTTGTGGCCTCTGAAAATCAACTTAATATCGTCACAACAATTTCAATTGTTATTTTGCTTTTCAAATTGTGAAATGTCCCCGCCGAGATGTTCAGTAGATGAACACCGGGAAAGCAAGTTTTATCAAAAAAAGTTATTCACTTACCAGAAAATCACTTGGTGTCACAATGTGACATGCGATTTATAAAATATATTCCATGTAATATATAACACATTTTTTCTGCTCTTGAATCATAAAGATATAAGTATATGCCGTTTTACATGACAAACCAACTTCGACGTACTGCTACCATTAAAAATACGGTTCGGAGCAAATCGTTTTAACTCGGTGTGTATTTGAATTGTGGAGAATTTTCTAACAGAGAATGCCTTTTCTCATAAATTGTCACTTGCCACCTTCTCCCGTCCCAAATGTAATAATTATATTTCGAACGTAATAGAAATTGTAAAAAAAGGAGTGAGGAAGAGTATTTCAGAATTGTGAATAAATATTGTATATCTCGAACTCAAATTTTCCTCCAAAACTGAGGAACAATACTTTGTAATAAATAAAACATGATAATTATCATCTTATATGTTGTGGGCACAGCATCCGTATATTCCTTCATCTATTTTCAACACTACAATACATTTGATTAGAATTGAAGTATTTGTATATCTCAAAACTACAAGAAATTTCAATTCTAACATTTTAATTTAAAAATCAATTACGTTTGCCGCCTTTTCCATCCAAGATGTCGAAAAGAAGCGGTGAGTCCTCATTGGCTCAGTTTTTTTTACTTGCGCGTGGCTAGACCATGTACTTATTAGATCATGCTGCAGGGCACGCAATCGCAAATGGCCCAAGATCACACAATCAGAAATGTCCCAGCTCAATGAACATTTTTGAAAAGTTTCGTCACGTGCTTTTTTTTTTAAATTGTTGGGCCTAAAAATGTCACATTTACACTATTTACAGAGTTTGAGAATGTACTACCTCGGAAGGAGAATAGAAAATTTAGAACTGATATTAAAGTGTCTAAAAATGCGTAAAAATTACAGCGTCAATTATACGTACCTTCGAGGTAACAAAAGAGGTTATGTGCATTTCATTCATTTAAAATTATAACGATGATGTGATTTGCTGTTTGTATTAAGTTTTAGGCACATTATTTCCAATTAGTTATTTCCGTATGATTGCGAATTCTCGATTTTATGATTACGATAATAATAGCCGCCATGGCAATTGGAGCAAAGGCGGTTATGGGAGCTGGAGATTTGTGTCTAGTAGTCTCGGCCTAACTGTAGCTCTCTGTGATGGGCATAATTTTAGCAAAGGTGAGAGTTTTTAAGAATATTAAGATGCGTGTAATAAATGCATACGATCAAATTTAAGTAGTTGACATTGCAGAAAAACGGTTCTTCAGAGCAGCACAGTACGGCAACATTCCAGATCTGAAGAAGGTAATTTACAATATAGGTCACACATATATTAGACGAAATACATGGTGGCAATTTAAGTATTTAAAGCTCGCTAATAATAAAACGGGATGGTTCGATATTGAGGCACTGCAAAAAATCTGGTTTAAAATTAAGTTCGTTGTAGTTAACGCTTTAGGGCCTTTAGGCACTTAGGACACCGTTTCACGGAGCGAAATTTCAAAGTTCAAAATATTTGTTGTAACCAATTACAACTCCGATTGACTTCGTTTCTTGCCTCGAAATTTTGTTATTGTCAAAGTTAATTTTTCAGCTAAGAAAATCAAGGATGAAAGTTTATTTAAATTGGACAAAAATAATTATTAACTTTTTCCCCGATATTTTTTTAGCAAACTTATCTCGGACAATGACACAATTTCGTTGCCAGAAATGAAGCCAAGCGAAGCTATAATTGCTTAGAAAAAGTATTTTTAACTTTAAAATTTTGCTCCGTGAAAAGGGAGCCTCACACTGATTGCCGTGACTATTGTGAACTTGCAATGATTTCCATATGAATATTACTGCATTTTCATCAATTTCACTATGGAAGTGTAACTTTACCACGGGAATCATATGATAGAAAGATTCCAATGATCGCCGTGGGAAAAAGCAGGAGTGAAATGAAATTTACCACCTTAAAGCTATTATTTTTACACGTTCTGTAAAATTACCACGGCCGTCATTAGTATCTTTCTGTCTCATGTTTACTATGTTTGCCAAGGGAATTTTCAACTAGATTTCTTAGTGTGGGAAGTATTTAGGTTCCTATCCTTCCGGAATCCACGTTTTGTTCCCTATTATTTTTGCGCTGCTTATATAATTATAGATGGTATCCTGAGCCAGATTAGTATTCTTTAGATTGTTCTAATTGGTTAATCGGCAGTAGACGAGATACGCCGGGCAGCACAACCGTGTTAGGGATCTATCTTCAGTACATTTTTTGAGACGTACACATGAGTGTTAATTTTTTTAAATAGTTGAATATGTAATTGTTTATTTAAAATGAGCTATTTACTGTTTTAGATTTTTTTAGATGACAATTGTAATTTTAAGTTCAATATTTGTATAGTGTGGGAAGTATTTAGGTTTCTATCCGTCTGGAATCCACGTTTTCTTCCCTATTATTTTTCCGCTGCTTATATAATTATAGATGGTATGCTGAGCCAGATTAGTATTCTTTAGATTGTTCTAATTGGTTAATCGGCATTAGACGAGATACGCCGGGCAGCACAACCGTGTTAGGAATCTATCTTCTGTATATTTTTTGAGACTTACACATTTTTTTAAATAGTTGAATATGTAATTGTTTATTTAAAATGAGTTATTTACTGGTTTAGATTTTTTTAGATGACAATTGTAATTTGAAGTTCAAAATTTGTATTAGTTGGTGTTCCTTTGTACCGGCTTTAGGGTTCCCCGTCATGAATTCAATATTTATAATTGAAGGCCTATTTTATTGTCAAAAATATTCTCTATAATTCTATTCCTGGGAGTTTTATTAAAAATGCACCAGTTCTTATTTTTAAAACTTATAAATAATTTGTTTTCTGTATGTTTAACTTGCCTAAAACTTCTGTTTCAATATAACTCCCACGAATAGAATATTGTAAAAAATCTGTTTAGAAACAAAATAAGCTGGCAACAATAAAGATTGAATGTGACCTTTTAATTGTTATCTACAACGAAAAAAAAACAACATTAAACTAATACTATCTAGGCTGCATTTCTGTATACGGATACGCTTCCATCACAATTTTTTATGTTAATGAATACTTTAAGAAATACAACATTAGCACATAAAAATGAGGAAAACTACAAGAAAAGGAAAAACACTGGATACAAGGAGCAAAATACTCATCATAGCCTTGCTATGTAAATACTCCAAAATTTAGACCTCTTGCCTCAAAATTGACTCAAATTTGGCTCAAAACAAGCATGCAGTATCGGAAATTTTGTAGAAATGCGAACAATTTCTTTATGAAGACTGGTGCTGGATCCGACGTCATATCCTATTAGGATCCGTCATCGTATCCTAATAGGATCTGGCGTCAGAACCTTAGTCGGAACCCGCGCCGGAAACAATGTTAGAACCGTTGTCGGAATTTGGGACCGGATCCCCATGGTCACGTCTCACGACCGTGAGATGGGTGGGTATACACATACAGGGTTCCCCGACACAAGTGTCCGGACTTATATAGCTGTATAGACAAAAATACATCGAAAATTACTTTCTCTAAAATCGCTCCTCATCTAGCTTAAATATTTTATAACACAATAATTAAAACTTCAGCTGATTTTCGGAAAAGGAGATTTCTTCTTTATATTTTTATACAGTCATGTAAGTTTGGATACTTGAGTCTGGGACACCCTACACACACGCATACACACACGCGCACCTGGGTGAGTTGTCTTAAATGGCGACTCTGGGATACCGGGCCACTTCTCGATGACCTACCGGGCGATCGTTGCATGTGGAGCTCTACAAGGATGAACGAATCCTTTCCCTACCTGCTCGTGAGAACAACAGTGATACCACCAAAGCATAACAAATTTGTAGATGCGGTTCAAAACGAACGAACACGCAGAGCACCCGACAATGGGTCTGCAAACAGTGCCGATCACCCTAGAGTTCGGGGTGCCGAAAATAATTTAGATGAAAACACGATGACGAAACGCTCACATTGAGTGGACGAATCAACTCAAGGATGACTTGCTGGACTGCTACGATGCCAGCATTTTCCCTGTTCACGGAGACTTTATAACACCTATGCACGCTCTGTGATGCCAGAAACACCCAGAGCTTCAGCACAATTTTCTTTGAATAGTTACGCATCCTGGAAGGACAAACAAATTAATCCTCACAAAACTTTTATTTGCTTTGGAAGTATAATTTGGAATTCATGTACGATGTTATGTGTTGATGATTAACTAGATTATGGAGTACAATATGTTTACGGAGTACCATTTTAATAAATTCCTTCTGCTTTCTCTTGTTTAATATTATGAAAATTTACATTGTTTAAAAAAATGAACTTAGAGGGCGCCTACATGCCTTAGAGGGGCGCCTGATAGGGTGGGCGCCTGCGGGGATTCCCGCATCCCAACCTATGGCCAGTCTGCCACTGATGGCGTGGCGAGAGCTTTGGCTGATTCCAATCAAAGGCTAAAACCGACGATGGATCAAAAGACCAAAAGACTCTTGCATCAACTGAACAAGAAGATTGGATGGGCAAGACAGAATGCGTTCAGTGTGTGATTGACTACATAACCGGTAGACCGTTCAAGGAAAGTGTTCGGAAGTTCGCCCTAGGCCTGAGGATATAAGATCACACACTTGAACAAGTCAACGCTGCTGACTATCAAGCAGCATATTGTTGACAAGATACGGGTGTTATCTGACGCAAGGTGGATAGTACAGAAGAGGGAGGGATGGGACAGAGAGAATCGATAGTTTCTCGCTGACCCATCGCGCATCTTCAGCGATCTCTCTGTTTCTGTGAAGAATCCACCCAAGCCCAACGAGGTAGAGACTTTTTGGAGAGAGGTATACAAGATCCCGAAGACATTGAAGGTTAAAGAAAATACTTGCAATATCATCCGCTTCAAGAAGTTTTGCGACAACCTCATGACATTTAAGGAGGAATATCCATCAATCTCTGCCGAAGAGGTGAAAAAAAACACTTAGAGCACGAAGAACTTTTCCGCTGCAGGACCAGCCGGTATCAAGAACTTCTGGTGGAAGAAGTTTACTTCCACACAAAAACATCTGGCCCGCATATTCACCTCATATTTAATGTCGGAAAGGCCCATTCCGCAGTGGCTGGTGTTAGGGCGCACTATACTCCTACCGAAAAAGGCGACTTGTCCAACCCAGTGAACTACAGGCCAATAAATTACTTGAACACGCTGGATAAGATCTTTACAGCTATCCTGAACGACAGGATTGTTCGAAGAATTGTGCCTGTGTGGAGATAGATGTATGAACAACGTGGCTCGAAAAAAGGTGTAGCAGGCTGCCGAAAGGACCTGCTAATTGACAGGGGCGCCTGCAAAGACTCAGCAGGCCATCAGCGCGTTCTGTGAATGGCCTGGATTGACTACTCATAGACCTATCATCTGTCTGTTGGAAAGCTTGAAGGTTCATCCAGACATAGTGAGATTCATAGAGATTGATGCCCCTTTGGAAAACTAGATTTACTATCTCACCTGCAAATTATCGTGTGGCAACGAACAACTTCTGCCTCTATCTCTCGCACTTCGCAATAGGGTCATCCACAAAAATTTTGTTTGCCTTATAGTTAAGTTTCTTATAAACTTTTGCTCCCAACGAATTGAATTGTGCAATTAAAACTCAATTTCTATTATTTAGTAATTTATAATAATTTATTAAAAAGTGATAAAATAGCCAGCGTAAATGTCGATTTATAAAAGATAACATGTGGTGCCCTCACGGCTCGAAACACGTGGTGTGACATCACGCGCCGTCAAAACCGAAGAAAATACATGGTCAGTTTGGTAAAAACAATCAAAATAATTAATTATCAGCGTTTTTTGGCAAAAATGGTTTATTTGTATAAAGTATCAATATGCCTGGATACGTTAAAGCCAGTTCGGATAATTTGCCAAAAGTGAGTACACTTATGAGTAGCGATTTCTTCGCGAAGTGCTCCAGTTTCAATGTTCCTGTCACTCGAGGAGTGAAAGCGAAAAAGTAAGTAAACGGCATAAATGACGATAAGATTTTGAAACATTTATTTTTATTCATTTAATTCATTCATTATTGAGAATGATAAGTGCTTCAGGCGAATCCTAACATATATGCAACATACTCAGTTCAGAAAACCTAACCTCACTTTTGTTTATAGTTGCTTTTATAAATACTTTCACAAATACTTCTATAAAATTGTTATAAAATTCATAATTATAAGATTTATAATTACTTTTATAAATATTTTGTTTTATAATACTTGTTGCGTGAATAAACGATTTGATTTCGCGAGCTTTTAGCTCACATATATATATATCTATATAAAACATCGTTGAACATCAGTCAATTACGAACTTTATGTTATGAAAAAAACATATTTTGAATATATATTTTTCTATTCAAAATAAAAATATTCACTTATAGCGTTGAGATGATCTTCGCAACAATATATTGTTGTCGTTAAAGATGTGGTAGGGCACACGTCACGCCGAACAATTTTGTACCATTTTTTTCATTCCTCACCTTTGGGTGTAGATATAAATAATTTTCCTGGATTTTTGACAGACGTGTTCTTGCATTGAGGCACCAATGGCAGCGCTTTTTTTTGCATTTTTACGAAAAAAACGTGAATCACCCGGCTTATTTACGAGCGTTTTGCGGCTAGCTACGTCACATCAAGATGGCGGAATGAGCGCAAAAGAAATAGGTATTTTAAATGTGTACAAATTTTTTTTTTTAAATATAAATTCGAAAAAAAGTTTTTTTCACACAATGCTGGTATTATTATTGATTTTCGAGCATATACTTTAATATGCAAAATAAAAAACAATTAGTGGATGACCCTATTCTCCTGGATACCTCTGCGGCGACACTAATCATCGCGACCATAAGGTCACACATGTATTTTATATGGATGACCTGAAGATCTATGTTTCTAGTGCAAGTGAACTTCACCTGGCTCTAAATATCGTCAAGGAGTACACAGGAGAGATTGGTATGAACTTTGAATTGGAGAAGTGTGCCAAGATTAATTTGAAGAAAGGAAAGATTACTGGCGTTTTCGAGGACCCTCACCTTGTGGATATAAGTGTTATTAGAAATCTTGATACTGGAGAGACCCAAACATACATGGGTGTGCCTCACAGCCGCATTCAGGACGTGACATCTGTAAAAGAGGCTCTCCGAAGCAGATACAAGCATCTTCTTCGACAGATTTGGTTTTCCAATCTGTCGGGGTTGAACAAGGTATCTGCGACTAACATGCTTGCCGTCCCGGTTCCACTCTACTCGTTTGGGATGGTTCAATGGACAGAGAACGTGCTTATGGCATAAGAGCTTGCATATCAATTCGTCTGTGCTACGATTATGCATCTCACGCTGTCAAGGCTGCCGCGAACTTCTGAATCTCCACGGTCTTCGTAACTGAATTGTTCTAAGTGCAGCTCACATGATTGCAAATAGCAGAGATCATGCTCTCCTAAAAATGGTTAGGAAACACGAGATGATTGGCAAAGAAGCGTTCCTTTACCATGCCGCGGAGCAGGCGGTCTTGACCCTTGGCCTCAGAAGTGACGAAATTGCATTACTCCATCTAGATGCCTCACTTCTCAAAGCCGAAGTAAAGAAAGCAGAGGTTAAAAAATTTCGGCGACAGTTACTCGACAAGAAAATGCACGGAAACTTATACAGAAATGTGGAAGAGTAGTCCTAGTCGAAGTAGTGAACTTTTGTTTCCCTCAGATCGTCAAGACTTCATTCAGGTACAGAGGGTTTCATTTTAACATGCCAGAACTGTGTCATTTCCACCTTAGAGTGCCGTGACTGCATTTTACGTCAAGAAATTCGCTCTTACGGGATTGGCGTGAACCTGCCCTGCCGAACGCTCCGAGGAAGATAGAGTCAATTGTCCAAACCCAGAAGCGCCAAATTTTCTGGAACTACGATTTTACGACAGTATTCTCCGTAGCACACTCAAGGCCTAAAATCGTTCTCCAAGATTTCGAGAAAGGAACTATATTCTTCATCGAAGTCTCTGTTCTGGCCGACTACAACATCACTGCCAAGGAGATGAAAAAGGATGAGAGGTATCAATACCTTAAAAGGGAGCTGCAACGACTGTGCCCAAAATATTTGGTTAATTTAATTGTTCTTGTGATCGGTGCTCTTGGAGGTGCGAAGCTATCATTTGTTCATAACCTTAAAGCCATACCCGTGTGTTAAAAATATACCAAGGCACTGCGAGATGGATGCAGAAAGCTGTCAACATTGCGTCGCTTCGTGTCCTTAAGACACTAGGGTTTCGCCGGCTTGACGTCATGATTTCGTCGGCCTGGCGTTGTGATTTCGTCCAACCCTGTGGCCACCCATCTCACGGTCGTGAGACGTGGTTACAGTTGAAAATTTATCGCGTGATGTCACTGGGCGCGGGTGTCATTCTAAAAAATTTCACCCGCTCCTGGCTATATCGCAGTAACGATTAGGCTGTAACCATGTGTTACGAACGTGAGATATGTGGTTACAGTCTGCGATGGAATTAATTCGACGATCCGGCAAAAGTTTCATGCACCTTGAGGACACGGAGCGACCTACGGAAGACCGCTTTCTATATCTTCCCCTCAAGTGCCTTAGCATTTCGTTGACTTGCAGGGATGTTTTTCAGGCCATCAACTAGTGAAAGCGTGGCGCCTCCAAGAATACCGATGATCAGACAGAATATTCCAGGTATAACCGTCGCGAATCCCTTCTAAGGTACTGTACCTCGCTTTGTTTTCATTCTCCTTGGCTATGATGTTTTTGTCAGCTGGTGCTGGTGGTTTTCAGGGTTAATGCCGGAAGAGTGACAGAGATGGTAATAAAGCACTCTTAGTGCCAAATTGTGCCTTTAGATGTACGTCGTTCTCGCATGAGTCGGACAATTAGACAGTATGTGTCCTAGGTCAGGGTGGCCACCGAACCGGAAGAAACTTGCACAGGAGAAAACCGGGAGAGAATTATTACACCGGGAGATTTCCCGCATTTCATAAGTCGCGCGTTCCGTAGCGCTGTGTGTTCGTACAACCAATCACGAAATCGCGTAATTACTTGGGATTGGTTGACTGCCCACATTACGTCGCGTATGCGTGCGTACTAGTTCGCATTCTAGACTGTTCTGGAGGTTCTGTAGTCTCATGTAGTGTGGACTCTCCTTTATGTGCAATTCGTGAAAGCCGTTCCTGAGGCCGTTGTGTGTTTATTTCGCCGGCTACTCAAAAGAATTCAATAGTCAAAGTAAGTAAGTTAGTAAGTTAGTTGAAGTTGTAACAATCTGTGATTTTACGTTTATAGGGCGCCCTAACGATGATAAGTTTTATTCCTAAATATAAAAATAAAATAATATAAAATGTTATATTATTAAGGGGTTAGCCCTAATTGCAACGCAAGAAAAAAGTGAATTTTATCGATTTTTTTTGTTGAAAAAATGAGACGATACTTTTTGGTAAAAGTTTGTATATCTGAAAGAGTATTATATAAACCTAATTTACACTAATTTTCATTCAATAATACACATTGTAGTATGTTTTTTTGAAGGTGTATTGCGGTGAGCAACATTGCTCAGGACTCGATCATCTGAAATGGGAAAATAAAAAATATTTCAATATTTCAATAGCCCCCAGTAGAACCGCGGTAAAATACACCTATAGCCACGTCTCATATCCGTGAGATGGGTGGTCACAGGGCAGGACGAAATCACAGCGACAGGCCGGCGAAACCCTCGTATGTCTTGAGGACACGAAGCGACCCAAGGATGACAGCTTTCTGCATCCATCTCGCAAGTGCCTTGGCATATTTTTGGCACGCGGGTATGGCTTTAAGGTTACGAACCAGTGATAATTTAGCACCTCCGAGAGCACCTATCACAAGAACAATTACTCGTACCGAATATTTTGGGTACAGTCGTTGCAGCTCTCTTTTAAGGTCTTGATACCTCTCCTCTTTTTCTTCCTCCTTTGCAGTGATGTTGTATTCGGACGGAGCCGAGAATTCGATCACGAATATCGTTCGTTTCTCGAAGTCTTGGAGAACAATGTCAGGCCTCGAGTGCGCAACGGAGACTGCTGCCCGAAAATCGTAGTTCCAGAAAATCTGGCACTTCTCGTTTCGGACAATTGACTCTATATCCCTTGAAGCGTTCGGCAGGGCAGGGTCGCGACCAACACCGTAAGAGCGACAAAGGTGGTAATAAAGTACTCTTAGGGCCGCATTATGTCTATAGATATACGTTGTTCCTGCGTGGGTCGGACACCCCGATAGTATGTGTTCTTGGTACTCAGCGTATGCATGACACGCTCTGCACCTATCACTGGGAACTTCTTGACATAAAATGCGGGCGCGGTATGCTAAGGTGGAGATTACACCGTCCTGACTTGCGAAAATAAAGCCCTCTGTACCTGAATTGAGCCCTGATGATTTGAGGAAAGCAAAAGTTTGCTCCTTTGACAAGGACTGTTTTTCTACATTTCTGTGAAAGTTTCCGTGCATATGCTTGTCGAGTAGCTCTTGGTGAAATTTACTAACCTCTGCTTTCTGTACTTCGGCTTTTAGGCGTGAAGCATCTAGATGGAGTAATGCACTTTCCTCACTCCTGATGTTGAAATTCAGGCCAAGGGTCTCGGCAGCTTGCTCCGCGGCTTTGTAAAGGAACGCTCCTTCGCCAATCATCTCGTGGTTTCTGACCATCTTTAGGAGAGGATCTCTGCCATTCGCAACGATGTAAGCTGTACTTAAAACAATTCGGTTATGAAGACACTGGAGATTCAGAAGTCCGCGTCCGCCTTGACGGCGTGAAATGTATAATCGCGGAACTGACGAATTGATATGCAAGCTTTTATGCATATGCATGATCATACGCGTGGTGACATCAAGGGCCTTAAGCTCGTTGTTCCTCCATTGAACCACCCCAAACTGGTAGAGTAGAACCGGGACGGCAAGCATGTTAGTCGCAGATACCTTGTTCAACGCCGACAGATTGGAAGACCAAATCTGTCGGAGAAAATGCTTGTATCTGCTTCGGAGAGAATCCTTCACTGATGTTACGTCCTGAATGCGGCTTTGAGGCACGCCCAGGTATGTATAGGTCTCTCCAGTGTTAATATGTCTAATAACACTTATATCCACAAGCTCAGGGTCCTTGGGAACGCCAGTAATCTTTCCTTTCTTCAAATGAATTTTGGCACACTTGTCCAAACCGAAGTCCATCCCAATCTCTCCTGTGTAGTTCTTGACGATATTTATAGCAGTTTGAAGTTTGCTTTTACCAGCGGCATAGATCTTCAGGTCATCCATATAAAATACATGAGAGACCTTATGCTCACGCTGATTAGTGTCGCCACAGAGGTATCCAGGAGAATTTCGTATTGGGAGAGATAGAGGCAGAAGTGTGATGCAAAAAAGCAAAGGGCTCATACTATCCCCTTGAAAGACGCCCCTCTGGAAGGTGACCTTGTTCGTCGTCAGACGATGATTCCTAGATGAGATGGTAAATATAGTTTTCCAAAGAGGCATCAATCTCTCTATGCATCTCGCTATATGTGGATGTACCTTCAAGCTTTCCAACAGACAGATGATAAGTCTATGAGAGGTTGAATCGAAAGCTTCCCGGTAGTCAATCCAGGCCATTGACAGGACGCACTGATGGGCGGCAGCGTCTTTACAGACACACCTGTCAATCAGCAGGTTCTCTCGACAGCCTGCTACACCTTTTTTCGAGCCTCGTTGTTCGTACATCTCTCACCATACAGGCTCAATTCGTCGAACGATCCTGTTGTTTAGGACAGCTGTAAAGATCTTATACAGTGTGTTTAAACAAGTTATTGGCCTGTAATTCTCTGGTCTGGACAAGTTGCCTTTTTTCGGTAGGAGTATAGTGCGTCCTAACACCAGCTACTGCGGAATGGGCGTCTCCGATTTTAAATGTGAGGTGAATATGCGGGCCAAATGTTGGTGCATAGAAGTAAACTCCTTCCACCAAAAGTTCTTGATACAATCTGGTCCAGCACCGGAAGAGTTCTTCGTGCCTCTAAGTGCTTTTTTCACCTCTTCGGTAGTGACTGATGGGCACTCCTCCTCAGATTTTATGAGGCTGTCGCAAAACTCCTTGAAGCGGATGATATTGTCAGTATCTTCTTTCAACTCTAGTGTTTTCGGGATCTTGTACACCTCTCTCCAAAAAGTCTCTACCTCCGTGGGCTTGGGTGGATTTTTTACAAAAACAGGGGGATCACTGAAGAGGCGTGATGGGTCAGCAAGAAACTGTTGATTCTCCCTGTTCCATCTCTCCCTCTTCTGTATCCTCCTTCTTGCGTCAGATAACAACCTTATTTTGTCAACAATATGCTTCTTGATTGTCAGCAGCTTTGACTTGTTCAGTGTGTGATTCAAGGTCCTTAGTTCTTGGGCGAACTTTCGAACCCTTTCCGTGAACGGTCTACCAGATGTTATGTAGTCAATCACACATTGAACACGGGACGCATTCTGTCTTGTCCATCCAATTTTCTTGTTCAGTTGATGCAAGCGTCGTCTGGTCTTCTGATCCATCGTCGGTTTCAGCCTTCGATTTGAATCAGCCAAAGCTCTCGCAGCACCATAAACTGAGCAATTGATGGTCTAGAGGTCGCACTCTTGCGAGATATCTCCACGAAGGGAGGCATCCATTTCAGCCAGATCTTGGGGCTTAAGAGGAACTTGCATGTTGATGTTCCTCCTTGTACTGAAATTGCGATCGTCTTCCAGAAGGTGCCTGCTTTCTGCGGTTGGTCTTAATGTCGTTTCATCTTCGTCTGCAGCTTGTTCAAGCAGCGGTTGAGGAAGCGCTCCGCGTACATATCCATTTTTCCGGAGGTAGTCGGCTTGATTTCGCAAAGACTGATGCGAAAAGTATTGAAGCTCTGGGTGTTTCTGGCACCACAGAGTATGCATACGCGCCATAAAGCCTCCGCGAACAGGGATAATACTGGCATCGTAGCAGTATAGCACGTCATTCTTAAGTTGATCCGTCCACTGAATGTGGGCGTTTCGCCGGTTCGTCGTCGTGTTTCCATCTAAATATATATACAGGGTGTCCGTGTATTCAAAATACATATTTGTATTTTCTGATTCCTTGTGAAAAACTGAATAGAAAATAATCAATAAAAAAATTTGATTGAATGCATAATTACCGAGTAATTAGCAATTAAAGATTAACCAATCAGAAAAATGCGTTAGATAGCTGACAGTCCATGTGCCATCGCTAAGAGTGTGTGAGAATACAAGTTCAGAACGTATAATTTCCGGTCCGTTTATTTTTATAGGAGGTTTTGACTCTTTGGTGCAACTTCACACGTAAACGAGATTCGAAAATTAAATAGTATCTTTTTCGTGGCAAACAAATTAGAAAACATTGCTCGGTGATTAAATTAAAATGCACGCGTTGTTTGAAATCTGTAGAATCCT
>CAKNXH010032229.1:0-10537 GCA_932178445.1 Andricus quercusramuli | reverse complement strand
TTGCGCCTTGTGCTTATTCAGTGTGCAAATGTGTGTGCGCCCCGCTTCATCTCTGCTAATATCTTTGGTATCCCTGTACGTGGGAAGTGGGACGAGTGACGTCCAAGAATTTGTTAATGCTTGCCACGAATGAAAATTCGTGTGCTGCCTAGTGCACATGCGCACTGGCGGTTGCCGTGTCAACGATGAACATAATAACCTACAATATTTTGTTCACTGAAATTAACTTCATAGCGGGGCGCACACACATTTGCACAACGCATGGCGCACAAGGTTCTCGACCAATCACAGGGCTCCATTTCAATCGCTGTGATTTCCGCACAGCATGACGCAGAGGGCGTCGAAAAGTTCGGAACGTTGAACTTTCATGCAATCTGCAGCCGTCTTGTGCAATCTGCAGCCACTGGTAGCAGACGATTTTCAATTTTCCAACCTCAAATTTCTCGCGCGTCGCGTCTTTTGTTTTGCAAGTGTCACGCGTCGCATCGTTTATTTATAAAGTGTTTCTAGTTTTAAAAGTGGAAATTATATAATAAATTGAAGTTTTGTGCTGGACTCTCTACAAATAACCTTTTGCTCCTCCGACGCCTTTTTAATGCTAATGCTGTGATACATATCTGATAAGCACAAAGAAAGAGTTACTCGTCTTCATCATCCATCGTGTCCATCGCTGCAAATATGATAAAAATATAAAATGTAACAAAAGCAATTTTTTGTCTACGAAAAGAGAAGTCGAAAACATAGAAATTTTGAATTAATTTCTTAATTAAAATGCACAAATTGAGTTAAAATTTTTAAGTTAAAAGAAACACCGTTACATGAACGTTATATAATGTTCTTTGATAACTCATATTATTTTACAATTAAGTGTAATAGTATAATAATTTAAAAAATTTCTCTACTTGAATGTGTCAAATTTTCAGGTTAAAACTTGAACCCAATATCGTTAAATAAACTTAAAACAGTGCTCTTTGATAAACTTGAAACAATACTGTTTCATAATCAAATACAGACGAAGAAGTTATTTCAAATAAAATCACTTACTTTTATAAATATTAGATTAATTGTCCACGAAAAACACACTTTTTACAATCCTCACGTCAACACTTCACATTTTGAGGTTACAAGCGCTAGCCCGCAAGCCTGGTGCATAGGGAGTAGCTATGCGGATCCGTGTGCGTTGAAACTTATTCTCTTGTGCGTTGCGCCTTGTGCTTATTCACTGTGCAAATGTGTATGCGCCCCGCTTATCCCTACATATGCATCGAAATGTCAAAATATAACATAGGCGAATGGGTATAACACGTGACTGCGAAAACAGCTCTGCGCATGTGCACGGGGCAGCATACGAGTTTTCATTCGTAGCTAGCATTAACGAATTCTTGGACGTAACTTGTCCCACCTATGCTCACCAAACACATAGGGTGATACCACTCCTTACTATTCCTTCGTGGCGCTACGAATGAGTTTGACTCAATGTGCTTTAATCGTCCAAATAAACAGTATTAAAAAATTGTTCCTCATCCAGATGTCGTTATCATGTAACGATGTATACTTAAGTGAAAGCAATGATATTTAATGTTATAATATATATTTAATAATATAATAGTAAGAACATGTAGGAATTACGATCAGACTGACTAAACTAAATCTCAGTATTAATTCTCTAAGACTAATAATAATACTGATTTTTCTCAACTTGTTCTACACTAAAGTTTATAATGTTTATAAATGTTTGAAAGAATTTTGCGGTAACAATAAACAAAATTCTATTTTGGAAAATATGGAGTATATTGTATATAAAACTACAAACTAATTTTTATTTCTAATGTTAATTGCTATTTATGTTCAAGTATTCTGAATACAAACGTTATTTAAATTACAAAACAAAAAATAAAAGTTAAAAATAAACGTTCTCGTAAATTCTTGATAAATTCTCCTATTCTCGGTAATATACGGTAACGCTCTCCGTTACCTTCTCCAAATTTAAATTACCGAGAATTTTCAAACTCTAGTGGGCTGTTTACCACCATCTCCGCCCCAGGCGTGCGGTCTCCTTGTATTACTTCAGGCCTGCCCAAGCTGGGGAAAACTGCTCATTTGCCAGATGGGAATTTAACACCACCACCGACCTCTAGTCATTCAACTTCACGAGAGCGACCACCCCGCAAGCCTCTTGACCTGTGAAGAGGGACGTGGTGGTGGAACTCGAACATGTGGTGAATGAGCAGTTTTCCCCAGCTTGGGCAGGCCTGTATTACTTCGTGGGCACATGATCCATGTGGGCATTAATCATGCATTAATGCTTTTGACAGTCATTGGAATCCCAACCACACAGTAAACACGGGATAACTTTAAGATATCGTTATTTTTATCGTTCGCAGGAACTCTTATAGAAATTACCAAAAGATATCTTTACGACATCTTCAAGAAGTTTTCCAATGATATCTGAAACTTGTTTCTTAAAGACGTCTTTTGATGTCTTTAAGAAAACTTTTAGAATCGCGCGGAATGTATTTTCAGAGATAACTTAAAGACATCTTTGAAGGTATCGTTAACGATACATTTTTTAAAGAAAAAAAGGCACATGGTGCAGGAGCTGGCGGGTGTGCGATGTGGAGAAGTGATAAATAATTATATTTATATCGTCATGTATTCCTCGTTATGTATTCCCAACCTGTATTTTCAGTTTTAAAAAAGTCTGTGAAAAGAAAAGTGAATCAAGAACAAACGAGTAAACGTATACATTTTCTAAATATTAAAAGTTATTTATCCAGCACGTCGTGTTGCTAACCTCTAATATCTATTTCTAGCTCTCTCATGTTCTCAAAAAATGGGAAGTGCAATTCAAGAAATAAAGAGAATGGAAAACAGCTCAATTCTTTCTTCATCGCCTAAAGAAATTAAAATTTTTTAATTGTAATCAATCAAATAATAAAGATACCCGGTAAGAAGAGGAGAATTCAAAAAAATTAATATTTTCATATTTAAACGAAAGAGTGAGCATTATTTAATTTTTTTGAATGTGCTAATTTTCCATCGGGAGAAGTGCCCAACGAAAGAATAGGTTTACCTCCGAAACCAATTCTTTTCTATTTCCTTAACGAACGCCACTTGTGTTGTGTGCCATACAGGCGAACATATTTTCCATTTTTTAAATTCCTTTTAATGCGAGCAGTAGACACACCTCTCAAGGTTATTTTTGATTCCATACTTACATGCTGTATTTTGGATTAATTTGATTCTTTCTAATCCGTCCACAAAATGCGTGTACTTACATGATTTCTATTCCTCCGTGTGCAACATAAGTTTGAAAATTTCAATTTTTTTTGTCATGGTTATTTTTTATTTCATACTTACATGCTTTATTTTTGATTATTTTAATTCCTTCTAATTGCAAGTTGGCTACTAAACATCTCCTCTCCTTTCCTAAACCCTAACAACGGTTTCAGATGTTTAGCAGTCAAGTTGCAAAAATTTAACCTAAACCAAAAATTAAAATTCAAACCAAAAAAAAGGTCGGCAGGAAATTACAAAAATTTGATTTCGACTATGCTGGATAGATCGTTTTTTGGTTCCGTATACTTTTTTTGTGGTTGTGTAATCCATGCACGTACATTAAAAAATAATTTTAATATAATTTATATGTTTCTGTTAAACAGATCAATAAAAAAAATGTTCACATAATTTACCCAAATTCTTTTTTTTTTCACCTGTAATTTATAAATGAAATACAATATTTATTCATTTAAAAAATGAATTTATTTCAATCTACAGTTGCGCCTTAAAAGTGACATTATTTTATTCCTTTCTATCCTTTCTTTTACACAATAATATCGGTTGGTGTTAACCAAACCAAACTCCGTTCTTAGACTGTTGTCAATAAAATCCAAGTGATCAATTTTTTGGTCGTTACAGTCTTATAAAAAACAACACATTGTTATTCTGGTGTCAAAATTTTAATACGATCGACGTTTCGGCTCTACTTTGAGCCATTTTCAAGATCTAAACAAAATAATTTAAAAAAATTTTTTTAAATTAAAAAAAAATAAATAAAATAAAATGAACAATTCTCCACTTTTTGATTCCTCCCAATACGCTTCCATTACATTTTTTTGAGTCGATTAAAAGGACTAGCTTTTGCGTCTTCAAAGTGACATTATTCTCTTTCTGTCTCTTTCTTTCTATTCTTTCTTTTGCATTCCTCCACTCTTTAATTCCTCCCAATACGCTTCCATTACATTTTTCTAAGTCGATTAAAAGGAATAGGTTTTATCTTTTTTTGTCTACTCGATGGTGGAACTTTCGATGGAGGAAAATTCACGTATTAATGAGAATTCAGATTCTGAATTTTTTTGAATTCTTTTCTTCTTACCGGGTAGACCTGCAGTATACCGACCGTACTTAGTCCTGCAACTTCAGGTTTATCTCGACTATTTATCAGTTATATATAAATTACTTTAAATTGAAAAACAGGCGTTTCTGCACGGAGAAAAATAGATATTGAAATGTAGATATTGAAGATTTTGATATTTAACCATATTATATAGATATTACAGCATAATATCTAATATCTTCTACTCAATATTCAAGATATTGAAGGGCAATATTTGCGTATATTGGAAATATAAAATGTGTGATATTAACCGTTAATATCTGAGATATTAAAAAAGCGAAATTTTATCGGAGCAATGTCGTTGACGTGTGGCGTGGCGACAAAAATTTTAACCCCGCTTGGTCCGTACCTTGAGCATTCGTCGTGTGTGTTGTGGTTTTTCGGATAAATATTGCGTTAAAAGTTCTAGTGGAAAATGGATTGAGTGTTGTTGGATATAATATCATAATTTTCTTGAGAGAATATGAGGACTCGGCACTACAGGCATCAATTATATTAGCCTTGGACAGCGTGTTATCAGCTCTAGTCGAAAATTCAATAATAATGAATAAAAAAAGGCAAATGTTTGAGTATTCGGATAACCAAATCAGAGGACTACGATATAAAATACTTTTGTATTTTATAGAAATAGGCATGCTTTACAGGTAATTTTTGCACAATTAACGAATATTTTTTGAATATCTTAGATTCTGCCCTTTAATATCTTGGATATTGTCAGTTAAAATCTTCTTTTTAATATCTATGGATGCTCTACTTCAGTATCTAGATTTCTGTCCCATAGTTAAATCTCTAAGATATTAACTAGTAATATCTAGATAGTCTGCTCTAATATCTATTTTTCTCCGTGTGTGTATACAAAATGTAGAAATTGCAAGTTTTTAAATTTAAAGTCATTTATATATTAGACATTTGAAAAATAATAACCCCTCAGCTGTATGCAAAATAACGATTTTTTCTTATTTCTATCTTGAAGGCATCGGTACGATATCCCGAAGAGTTCTTTACGATGGTAATAGCTAAACCTTAAAGACTCTTTAAAGCTTCGTTATGGGATATCTTCAAGGATGTTCATCTTCAAGAAGATGTCGGAAAGAGCTTTTAAGATGTCTTCGTGTTTACTGGCAGGCATAGTGATGGACGCTGCTCGGTATTTCACAGTCATGACCGGTCATGACGGTAAATGTTGGTAAAACGCGGTCAGACCCAAATATTTCCACCAGAAAAGGATTTTTTTATAGAGAAAAGTGGTTTAGTTGTTAGGATATACTCTATGCTAAACTTGTACAAAAAGTTTTTCGGTTCAAAAATGTTCCAGTTATTCTCAAAGTGATAAAAATTCCAAAAAGCTGAGCATAGCAGACGACATTTTTGACAGTTTCGCGCGAGTTTCGAGGAGAATTTGAAAATGACACTTTACAAATTTACAAATTACATTGAAAATCTTTTGCATTTACTAAGTAATATTTAAAAAATAATAGTTCGTAGTGTGCTGAGTTATTATGAATTTATATTCATGAGTAATTTGTGTAAATAATGTATTAATTGTTATTATTTGTATGTGAAGAAATTCAATAAGGCAATTATTATAATTAAAAATAAGAAGAATCAAAGTGGAATAAAATTGAATTATTTGAATGGGTTTTAAAGAAAAAGAATTGTTTAAAACATTTTTCAATAATATTTTTCTCGGGAATTACGAAAATGTATGTAACAGCTCTCAAATTTACACGAATTTGTCTTCAAAAAATAAGAAATTCATTAAGTTTTTTGTTCATGCAATGGTACTGAATTAGTCCAGAAATTCCTTTCTCCATTAATTATTATAATATTCTTTTGAAACTGTTCGTGTTAAATAAAATTTCTTAATAACATGCAAGCTTTCTTTATTTCTGTTTATATGTAGAAGGAGAAAAAAATATTTAAAAGATCGTCTAAATATGAGAGTTGTTACAAAAATTTTCGTAATTCCCGAGTAAAATAACGTTAAGAGATGTTTTAAAACATTCTTTTGCTTGAAAATCCATTCAAAGAATAAAATTTTATTTTATAACAAATAATAAATTATTCCCAAAAATTACTCATAAATCTAAATTCATAATAATTAGATATCAATTTCATTTTATTTGAAGACAAAAAAAATAGTATTTTCATTTAGGGAATATGTATAACCTATATGAATCACAATAATTAACTCAATGTTTAAGTGGCATATTCATCGAAATGTTATACAAAATAACTTGGCATACGACTGACTATTATTTTTATAATATTACTTAGTAAATGCAACAGATTTTCAATGTAATTTGTAAATTAGTAAAGCGTCATTTTCAAATTCTTCTCGAATCTCGCGCGAAACTGTCAAATGTGTCGTCTGCTAGGCTGAGCTTTTTCGCATTTTCATAAATTTGAGAAACTGGAACATTCAGAACCGAAAAACTTTTTGTACAAGTTTAGCAGAGGGTATGTCCTAACAACTAAATCACTTTTGTCTATAAAAAAAACTTTCCTGGTAGAGACATTTGGGTCTGACCGCGTATTACCAACTTTTACCGTCATGACCGGACATTGCACGGTAGTAAAATACTCGTGGTAATTTACTTGGTTTTCTACGGCAATTTACCTGGTACTTTACGTCATCAGCAGGGGTACGTTCAAGATGACCACCCGTGTGAACCGCTGTGTGAACCAGAAAAGGGGGCGGAGTTTAGGAAAGTGTAATGGAAGGTGTTGTTACGCTGAACGGCACAAGGAACGTTTGGCGCCAAGTGTGAATTGTGAAGGCGTGAATTTGAGGTTATGTGATTTTGTCATTAATATTGAAATGGAAGAGCAGAAGAAGAAAGTTGTAATCGCTGCAATCGTATCAAGGCAATTATTTTCGTTAATCTAATTAATAGAATATATGTGTTCAGGATACAAAAGAAGTGAAAAAAGTTTGAAAGTTAGGTTAAACTGCTGTAAAGAGTGAAATTGACCTGTATTATCAAAAGTATAAAATTAAAAGATTTACAGAATTTAATTAAATACATTTTACGAAAATTTTTTAATTATAGCTTGAGTAAACACTTCAGGTAAAGTTATACGTAGACGGATAATTTAGTTTCGCCTATAGACAAAATTTGGCGTCCATACAATCAGATGTTTACACACTTTCCTTCAAAAATGATTAAAAATAATATGTGCATTATACCTCCTTCTATAAAAAATGCCAACAAAAGTTATTTTTAATGTAAAAAGTACTTTTATTTGAAAAAAAAAAAATAATTCAACCTAACCTACAATTAGAATTCAACTTATGTCCGATTTACTTTCCTTGTCGAGCGCTAAATAATACCCATCCGGAGACAACATATTCCTTCCGTGAGGATCGAGTATCCAACAATGTTTTGACTTTACGAACTTGGACATTACAAAAATTGTCTTTTTATAATAGAGAATTCTTTTACGTTATCCCGCACCCGCTTGAATTTATCACTATTACCCGCCGAATTCGGCCATTGCACGCCTTCACCTACCTAATTTCAGCGGGTGAAAAAGTTACTCCACGGGTGACCCCCACTCTTTCCTCTGATGAGTCTTGAACGATCCACCCGAGTGAAGCGAGTGTCCCCCCAGCGTCGCTGAACGGCTTTAGGTGCACCCGTGTGCACACGTGTGGTCGTCTTGAACGTACCCCAGTGGGACTCCGATGCTGTTTCGAAGTCGAAAGTCGAACGAACCTCTCTTTCTATCTCCACACGTTAGAAAAAAAGGGTAGGTATGCAATCCAACGAATCTCGATTTAATCGAAATGTCATTTCAACGAAAAAGGTATAGTTCGTGCACAGTGGTAAAATGTGTTCGAAAGATGGCCGTGCGAGTATCAAAAAGTAAGAGAATGATGTCAGAAGTGTCCAATTGGCGGCGTGACATGCATATAATTTGTTTATTGCCGCATAAATTTAAAAATACAAATAAATTTTGTTAAATAAGAAAAAGTGAATTGTTGATAGTGAAATTTTTCACTTAGAAGCAGTACAAGTATAAATGATTGATGAATGAAATTGAAGTGAAGTTAAAGTTTTAATTTTTTTTGTGAATAGTGAAAAAATTGAGGCATAAAAATATGTCTGTATGTCTAAAAATAATAAACATTAATAATTTTGTGAGAATAAATGTTCATTTTTTTCGTGAACATAGTCGCGAAATAATTGTTTCGCGTAATTACAAGTGTTGAGGGTGACAGATGGTCAGGTTATGTCTGTACATGAAATTTGACAGGTTGCTCATTGTTTTGTATGTTATTTTTCAGAAGGCGAGCGAAGAAATAAATAAGTAAATTATAATTCATTGCGTAGACAAATAAAAAACTAAAGAATGATGACGCTAAGATACATATATGACTTCCACAATTACTGTTGTCTTTGACAGTTGAAGAGCTGAAGTACATAACTAGAAAATCAACAAAATCGGAATTTCCCAGGAGAGCGAAATAGCATTTTGCAATCACCATTAAAAGATAAAACAGCAGTGGACTCACATGAGCAAAAATGTTTATAAATTGAGGCCAAAAAAGTATGATTAAAAAATATTATTCATTTCCGAGAAATAGAATGTGGAAGTTTACAATTTGAAAGTGAGAGGAGGTAGGTATGCAAAGGAACCTAAAATTGGAATAGGCTTGGTTGCTTGTGACGATAAAAAGTGCAATATGCAGTTGACGTAAAAAAGCGCTCACTCCCGATATATTTAGTTGCTAAATTGAGAGAAAATTAGTTTGCTTAGGAAAAGTTAACCAATTATGAGTAAATCATACAAGAATTTTGAGGTTAAAATTTCAGGGGTTTGGAAAATCGTCTTTGGATAGGGACTAGAGATCTATTTTGCAGTTTAAAAAAATAAGAAAAACTTGCTCCGGAAATTAGCCGAGGCTGAATAATAATAGAAAATTGTTCATATTTTCAGTTAAAAAAATAGTTTTTAACAAACAAACAAAACCTTAACTACAATGATGAATTTTTAACTGAAAAATGAAATTTTAACAAAGTAGTTCAAAATTCGACCTTTAGTGGAATTCTGTACCAAACTATCCAATTTTCGAGAGAAAATTCAAATTGTCTACAAAACAGTTGAATCTTCAATCCGAAAACACGAATTGTCAATAAGAGTTGAGTTTTCAAACAAAAAATAATTTTTAGTCAATGAAGAAAAAAAAATTGCATTCTAAATGTCGAATTTTAAAACAAGAAGATTAATTTTCTACAAAAAAGGACGAATTATTAACAAATTACATAAATTTTCAACCAAATAGTTGCATTTTAAAAATAAAAAAGATCAACTCTGAACCAAAAATGGAATTGCTACATTTTCATTTGAAGAAACTAATTTTCAATTGAAAAAACCAGTTTTCTACAAAGTTATCGAATTTTTTAGCCACAAAAGAACTTTCTATAATACAGATGAATTTTGAATTCAAAAAGATAAGCTTTGAAGAAAAAATAATTTTCAATCAAAAATTACAATTTTTAGTTTGGAAAAATGAAGTTTTAACAAAGTCGTTTGATTTTCAACCAAAAAGACAGCTTTTCAACAAAATAAATATTCTTTCACCCAAATAGTTCAATCTTTAACCAATTCTCTGCCAAAAATATAACTTTTGAACGAAATTCATGAACTTGCAGCCAAATAGTTGAATTTCCGACAGAATGATGTTTTTTGATGAACACTTTTCTATTGTTATCCAGCCTCGCCTAATTTCCGGAGCAAGTTTTTCTTATTTTTTTAAACTGCAAAATAGATCTCTAGTCGCTATCCACCCTGGCGGACCGGCCGAACGCAAACATTACGCTACAGCGTAACGGTAAAGTAATGGTAAAGTAATGCTAAAGTAATATGGCATTATAATTAATAAAGGAAACAAAATTAATATGTAAACTGTTGCAATTATAATAAAACGTTGAAATTTACGTTCAACGGTCATGCCGCAATTGCAACAAGTTGCTTTTGCAGCATTAAAAAATAAAAAAACATAGTGACCGTCATTGCAGTCGGGCCCCTACATATTGGCAACCCGCAGGGACCCGACTTGAATGACAGCCACTTTGTTTTTTTATTTTTTAACGCCGAGAAAGCAACTTGTTGCAATTACGGCATGACCATTTA
>CAKNXH010032228.1:0-10775 GCA_932178445.1 Andricus quercusramuli | reverse complement strand
AAGAATGAATGTACTCAGAATAATGGTGCCCCGTTTGGCGCCCACCGTCTATTCTGCCTTGCTACTGCCTAACGAGTCGAGCGAACTGCCGTTCCGCCGCATCAAAGAACTTTCGTGCGTCGCTTAAGAAATAAAGCCCTAACTCGAAAACTAATAAGAAGTTTTGAGTGTTCTTGGTCTTAATTTAAAGCTGAGACCTCAGGCTTCATTTAAGCAAAGTTTCAAATTTTTTCTGTCGCATGCAGCGAGTTGAATTTGAGAAATGAAAATTCGTCAAAATCTGAAATTACATCGATCTTTCTCACACGCTATCTCGACTTCTATTCAACAAAAATACTTCAGCAATAGCTCAATCGACGCGAAATTTTATATTCTTTCAAACAAATTTTTCAAAATATTTATAGCTCAATTTTTCACGGAGATAGACGCTTTTAAAGACGAGCGTGATTTTAATACAAATTTTGTAGGTGGTCCCACAATTTTGACCGGTAGTGTATGGATGATTCAGAATCGCACAATTAATATCTATAAATTAATATCTACATGAATTTGTAACAAAAAAATTAATTCAGTCGTTCCTCACGGATGGAAATGCGCTTTTCTTACTGATATCTTCCTTATCCAGCTGTTTATGTTGATACAATTTCTAACAGTGAAATAAGCCTCTGGGCCCCGTAGAAACATATTTAATGGTCAAAAGAAATGCAGAGGTACTCCTATTTATAATACAGCGAAGTTTTTTTGTAAAATTATTATAATATTTTATATATTATATTATATTTATATTATATTATTATACTTGAAGCAGTTCAGAGTATTTGAAAATTTAAATGTAATAATATCCTTTCAAAATAGGAAGCCAATATTTATGTTACGCTCCTGAATGACCTCTCACAAATTCCTAAACGAAAGGGTGATACATATAGATCTCAAGAATGTTGGCATTACGCGAAACAAAAGCGAATTGACGAAAACTTGATAATTGCGTGCGCATCCGTCAACGAACAAGAGGGGATGAACGGGTCTGATGAATGAGGAGGGCCAATATATACGAGAACTGATCGCTGGAGAACACTCTGCGCTCGATACCGATAGCGACAAGTGTTTCTGTCAGGACGGGTTCCTTGAACCGAAAAACCACCGCCAAACTCGTGACAGGTTGGAATATTCGTGCGAAGCTTACTCGGAAACTGATGTTTTAGGTATTGTCCAGGAGGATCCTAGTGTTTTCAATATTTATAAATTTATAATTCAATATTGGATAAATTTAAATAATAACATTTAATATGTGGGCCGTAAGGAGTTTGATTCTTTTTTAACCCGTTAAATATGGGAACATAACGATCAACCCCTTTGAACGCCAACAGAATATAATTGTTATCATATTGTTTCGTTGGAAACTAGGTAGTTAAACACCAATTGATTTTTGAAAACTTTGAGAAAATGACTTTTCTTTAACCTGTATAAATATGGGGTCTAAAAAGTCTTTTCTCTGTGTCTCAAAGAAAAATGCTGTCTGGTGATAATTACAGCTACCAACTCGTTAAAAGAATACATAAGTGAATTCTAGATTTGTGAGAATTGGAAATCAATTGAATTTTTAAATCATTTGAAAATGGGCACTCATTCAATGTTTTTTGTGACATTACGAATCTAAATATCTCACTCCTTATAACTCGCGAATAAAAATCAACAATAACAAAAAAACACTAAAACAATCCTGGGCATTCTTAATGCTCTATCAGGATTGGTGCCGATGTGTATATTCGGGACCAATTTCCTGAACGGAGAAAATTAAATCCGTCGAAAAATCAGCAGTTATAGACATGTTTCTATAACTAAGATTCAGCGATACAGTTGAATTTAGAATCAAATTAGCTGAACGAAATAAAAAATTTAATTCTTATTAAAGATAAATTATCTAAAAGCAAAATAATGCCGACAAAGGCCTTATCACCTGTTAGAATGCGGCATCGTAATTATATTTCTTAAATACAGTTGAATTCTTGTAATTGTAAAGTGTACAAATAAAACGAAAATGCATAAAAATACATTTTTCATTGCAAAATAAACTTTCGCAGTCATAGATATAATAATAATTTGATTTCACTGCTGAAAACACATTATTCTGGAACTGTATTATTATTATTAATATTATCTATAATATTAGAATTTTTAATTGATAATAATAATTAATTAATAATTAATTCATAATAATTTACAATATTATTGATAATATTAATAAAATTATTAATAATTAATTAATAATATTATTATTAATATTATTCTGTTAACTGTAAATATAAAGAAATGATGTATCAAATCAGTACTTACCTCTTAATGACTTACCTCTTGGTGGAAAGCTCGATGACAATGCATATACTTGTTCTGCTAAAAGCAATGTCCGAATGAATAATGTGTTTTCAGCAGTGAAATCAAATAATTATTATATTTATGACTGCGAAAGTATATTTTGCAATAAAAAAAAATATTTTTATGCATTTTCTAATTATTATTTGTTTAAAACAATTAATTTGCATATTTTGAACATTTTAAATAAGCGCGCGCTATGCAGTTAATTAGAAATTTGGCGCGACACATGCGCCGTGCGTTTGGGGAGCAAGATTGGGAGCACTAGCCAATCAGTAACGATGCCAGCTACACCGCCATATTGGATAAATGTACAGCTAGCGGTTGTGTTGAATGGTAACTAAGACGGCCGTGGAGCTGATATGTGCGAATGGACAAAAATGGAACATTTTTTGGCTAGACCATGAGTGTGTTTGACCCTACACTTTATCGCATTCGCATTTGAGAGCCATTCATTGAATTACTTGATCGTTGCTCGTATTAGCTTTCGAGATTCATTGATTGAATTAATCGATTCGGATCAGACCTGCCAGACTGCGCTAAGGCGGAGTTTGCGTAGTGCGTTTGTGGTAGTGTCTATATTGACTAAATCTAAAATTCGAAATCCGCGCTAAATGATTAACCAATAAGGTTTACGCACTACGCATGAAGTTAGCCAACAGGTAACGCAGAATAAGGAACGCAATATGAAGTTGTCTGAAATGCATGTCCTTTTTAGAAAAGGAAATTAGGTGATACATACTTTTCATTTTGAAAAATATCAACTTTCGCGAAGTCATGACAATTTACATTTTTAAGGTTATTTAAAAAAAACACAACTATTTTTAAAAACATGTATAACTTTTGATTTAATTGAGATATTTAGGCGGTAGTTTCTTTGAAAATATTCAAAGTCGATTTTCTCAAAAACCCCACCTTTTTTTTGTTACATTTTTTTTCCTCAATTGGTACATATATAAGGAAGAAATCGTGTAATTTTAATGCGAGCTAAACTATTTTTCTGGTCAGGATAATTTTTTTTCGCTTAAATTGACACACTCCAAGATATTTTAATTCAAAATTGAAAATGTTACTTGAAAAAACTGAACCCTGAAAAATGGAATCTTCTTTTTTGTTAACCTTCAATTCGTTTAAGCATCATTACGTGATTTACTGGAAAAATTTTAAAGACAAATATATAAGCAACAAATCTGTTGTGAGATCTTGAAATTGTCTCATAGATTCTTATGCACGAAAAAAATAAGTTGTCGAAACTTCACTTGACTAGTCAACCATTCTAGGATAGGTCACTTTTTTTTAGAATCTCGTATAATTTTGATTAAAGAACCGCAGACTTAATCGAAAAAGTGAAAAAAGTCATCGAATTATTGGAAGACAATCTAGGAACATCAGTTTTCGAATTTGTTTTCAGCAGATTTTGACAAAGTTCTAGATAAGCATTCAATTTTTCATAAAAAGTCCTCCAGATTCCAAAAGATTTGAAATACAATAACTCTAGCACAGAAACGAATAACTGATTTATAAGTTGTCGAAGAATTCGTTGACTGTCTTCTACAGATCTATATATTCACAATGTACAGTTACATTGGATGCTTGTATTAACACGTATTGACGCTCAGGTGAAGTGGTATATGTATAAGTCTGAATGGAGTCGCGGTCAACGGCAATGAACAAATGAGCGCGGATTTAAATTTGGCTCTTCACTGGGATTTTTGCAAAATATTCAATGGGTTAAGTTAGCCGTGGGGTCTAGTTGTTAGCGATAAGTTGCGTTCGATATTTGTTAGGTAGTTCGAATCCCGCCGCAAAATTTCTTTTGATTTTTCATAGGTTCGGGTGTATCTGTAAAAATAAATATAACTTAAGCGTGAGTCTGTGAATAACAATATAGTAAATATAACCGCGAAATATATATTTTTCTAACTTGGCTATACTGTTTTCTAAAAACTCATTAGGAGTCATCGAAAGTTTCATTGACTGGCTTCGAAGCATTAGTGTATCAGTGTTTCAAGAATTCTATTCCTCTGGTCTTCACATTTTCATTGAAATTATTTTGTACTTTCGACAACTCTTTCTACTTTTTAAACATTTATCAATCAAGGTTTGTAAGACGATTCTTCCAATTTATGACATACTTTTAACCCTATCCTAGTGTGTCTGATGATATTTTTATAATTCCGAGCCTTGAGTAAATATGTTTAATATACTTTAAAGCCAACATTGTGAGTATTTTTCTCCAATTGTTAGTTTAGATTTGTCCTCCAATGTACTGAATTATTTTGTATCCTTCATGTGAACTTCTAGATGCAGTTAATTTTGTATAGGTATAACTGAGTGAGTAATATTTCAATTTATTATCATCCTAACTACAAAAGTTTGATGACTGACAATGAGGCAATACTGAAAAGGGCGTTTCTCTGCTGATCGTAGAAATCGTTCTGATTTTGAAGTTGTACACAAGAAGCCAATTTATAACAATCCTAATAACTGATTTGTAAAAGTAGAAAATTTGGCTCGCTTGCTACAGCCTGGGTTTCCTCTGAAAGATATAAGATCAGATAATTGTGTCTGAAAAAATCACGGGCGTCCTAAACTATGACCCAAGACAGATTTATGTGTAAACATCTTCGGTAAACGTTGACTGAAATTGAAATCTTACATAAAGCAAATAATAATTCACGCACATGTGGGAGTATAAAAATTTATTTTCTCTTATATATAATGTCGTGCAAAAGTTTCTGGACAGTTATTTTCCAATAGGATAATAATCCTAATATAACAATGTAACAATAACCCTACTTTAATAATAATAAACTGTAGATTTTATCTCTATTGACATATCCGGCATATTTTGCCGGATTTGAATGTTCTTTTCCGGTATATTTTATCGTGTAGTAAATTGAATTCTGAAGAATTTACTATGAATTCCAAACGATTCTAGAATATTTCAAACAATTCTAGATTAATTGCAAGTCGTTGAAAAATTGATATTTGCAAAAATATTTCGGACAATAGAAAATTCAATGGAGATCTTGATGACAGATGGAGGTTGTGTGTCATCTGTATATTTCTGTATACCTTGCCGGATCTTAATTTTCTCTTCCGGCAGATTTTCCCGAATTTTAATTTTCTCGTCCGGAATATTTTTAATATCATCATTTTCCGTCAATTATCACGAATTTCAAAAATTTCCACAACTTTCATAAATTTCATGAATTTCCATAAATTTTAGAAACTATGGTAGTTCATCAAACTTTCATACATTTTAAAAATTAAAGGGAAATGGCTTAATGGTATAATAATAATAATAATAATAATAATAGAGCCTAATATTGCGAGCCTAACTAAGAAAGCATCCAGAGGCGACTGGTGTCACCTTCAACACTCACGGCCGCTGTGTAAGGATAACAGCGGCAAAGCCAAACTGCAAACTACATCATGCTTCTAATTTTGTACCTACAACATCATCGTAAATGATTTCAAACATCGTGTTAAAATAACTTATAACATCCTCATCTCATCAGTCACTTGACTTAGTCCGTGGCTATGACGAAAAACCGGGTTCACCCGAGAAAAAGTTTGAAAAAAAAAAATAATAATAATGGGTGGAAATATATTATAATTTGAGGAAATTTTAGAAATTCATGGCAATAGAACGGTAACTTTTGTAACCAGTAACTGGGGTGCCTTCCCGCCCCTCAAGAGACGTTGAAAAGGGGTAGGGGTTTAAACGAATAATATTTCTGTAACCAGTCACAGGGGTTCCTTCCGCCCCCCCCCCCCCACGGGGAGTTGGAATGGGGTAGGGGTTTGACTAACATTATTTCTATAACGAGTCACAGGGGTGCCTTACCGGAAGAGAAAATTAAGATCCGGCAAAATATGTCGGAAGAGAAAATTAAAACCTGGCAAAATATACAGGATCCGTATACACTAAAAAAATATTATTCTTAAACAAATAATTATTGTTTGAATAATAAAAACTTATTTACAAAATACTTGGAAACTCGTCCCTTATTAATTAAAAATAATTCTTGTGAAGAAACTCCGAAGAACACCGTTTTTCGTATGAATTTAATAGAGAACTGCTATTTAGCATTTTTTGGGGTCACTTTCCAAGCATAATAACAATTCACAAAAATTTTATAACAAGTAGCTCTTTTTTACATTTGTTTCTAAATCAAGCTTTTCCCATTTAAAACCCCATGTTAATTTCAGAGGCTCGGTGGTACGGGTTAACTTCGACAAAAAAAAAAAAAGAAAACAAGAAAAATGTTAAGTTGATAAACTGTAAATATAAATTAACTATTTATTTTTAAAATTGAACTGTAGTACGACTCTTAACAATAGAATTATAATAAAATTGATTTTATAAGACGATTCTGAATCTGTTTATAATTAAATAATTTATAGATTTTTACGTTCAAAATTGAACTATTTCAATTTGAATGCCTTACGTAATTAATTAAATGTATGCATCCGATTGAAACTTCCAAATCTTTTTTCAATTTTCAAAAACATTTTAATTAATATATTCATAATTTTAAAGTTTTCATTGTTTCATTTTTTTTTTTTTTTTCATTTGTAAATGACATTTTTCATTTAAGATTTTCAAGAAACAACTTATAGTCACTAAATTAAACAGTTTTTAAGTTTAAATTGTTAAAAAATGATATAATTTTCAACACTTAAAAAATTCATTAACTCATTCTTCAAACTATTTTATTTGGGACCGTACTTAAATTACGTAACAGCTTAAGGGGGAGGGAGGAGTCAAAATATTTTGTTACGATTTGTTACTGAAGGGGGGGGGGGGGGGGGGTCCTTCATTCATGTATGTATGTATGTATGTATGTATGTATATTTAATCTCTCCCTTTTACGGGTTTGAGGGCCTCCGCTCCCTGTACATATCTTTACATTTCATCCTTAGTCTAACTTATTCGCTGCTTATATTCTAAATCTTCGCCTTACATGATAACAGTCATATTAATACTATTATTCTTAACTTTCTACAAATCTAAGTATGAGCGACCTTCCAGGGCTTCCGTTTTCTCTTACCATCAATTGCATTTTCAACGATTTAAAATTTACCATTTTTCTAGTGACTTTCCTTCACAGAGGATTACCCGTTTGGCTCTGCCCTGTTCCCTTACTTTCTCTTATTTCTTCCAGCTTTTTCATCCACATCACTCCCTGTCCATTACCATCCAAGATCCATCTCACACACTCATCCACACTCAACTGTCCATCTTCCTCTCCTGTACACCTCTCTAACACATGTGCCCATGACTCCACCTCGTATCCACATACTCTGCACAAATTATCCTCTTCATCCATCCAATATCTACAAGATCTCACTCCTTCCCCCATTCTAAACCGTACCACCCTATTCCATTTGTCTTCCTTTTTCATCTTTTGCAAATATTCTGGTTCCGTCAACCCTTTGACCATCATATACCATCTATTGTACTTCGAATCCATAATCTTTCTCCATCTCTCTTCTCCTTGTCTTACTAATAGCTCTAATTCTATGTTCTGCCAATCCAGAACCCCTTCCTGCATATCACAAACATTCCTCATTTTTGTCCTTTCTTCCTCCCATTTCGAGTTTCCCAAATTTCCTCTCGTCTCCTTGTTCCGAACTTCGTCCAAGCATACTTGTGCTATCCTGCTCCCCTCCCCCCTTTTCAGTTTCTCTTCAAACCTCCAGGCTCTCTTAATTTGTCTAGTTACCATTTTTTCCCTTCCTAGTTCTTCCCTTATCATGTATCCTGGACAACTCCAACTGACCCCCATTACCCATCTCAGAAATCTCTCATGTATGCTTTCCACTTTCCTATGTTCCTTCCATCCCCAAACCTCCACTCCATAACACAACACCGCCCAAACCAACGCATCAAACAACCAAACCCTCATTCTCCAATCGTCCTTGAACCTTCTCTTTCCTATACCCCATACTTGGCCCATTACTTTACTCGCACTTTCGATTCTTTTCCTCACCTGCAAATCGTTTCCCCCTCCTGACTCAAACCAAAAACCTAGGTAACAGAACTCCTCCACAATTTCCACTGTTTGTCCGTTCATCTTCCAAACGTAACCTATTTTGGTCTTTTTATTTCTGAAGCACATCACCTTGGTCTTCCCTACGTTCACCGTCAGTTCTTTTGTTCCCACGTATTCTTCGAAAATTCTTATCATTAGGTTCATCCCCTTCTCATCGTCTGCTATTAGAACTACGTCGTCCGCGTATGCTAGGGAGTATAGTTTGCTATTACCCAGGATCGTCCCCCCTTTCCCTTTCTCCTTTAGCTTCTCCTCTAGGTCTGCCAGCAGCAAATTAAAAAGTAGTGGACTCAACGGGCACCCTTGCCTTAGACCTCTTCCTGTCCAGAAAACCTCCCCTTTTTCCCCGCGTATCTTCACCCTAATCCTGGTTTCAGTAAAAATTTCCTTTATCCTCTCCACCAGCCCTTCTTCTATTCCCCTCTCTTTCATTGCCTGCCATAGCACTTTTCTATTCACTGAGTTAAAAGCTGCTTTGAAATCTACAAACAAAGCGACTAATTTCCCTCTTTTTCTCCCTAAGTTTCTGTTAACCAAGTAGTTGAGTACGTAAATGTTGTCTATTGTCCCCATCCCTTTTCTAAATCCCGTCTGGTTGTGTGGGATACTTTGCTTCTCTTCTATCTGATTCTCTAACCTTTTTCTTAGAATTTCTGTGTATATTTTATAGCCCCCTTGCATGAGAGTGATCCCTCTGTACTCTTCTACCTTCTTACCCTCCCCTTTCTTAACAAGCGGTACTACCAGCCCTGTCATCCACTCCTCCGGCCACCCTTCTCCTTTCCAGACCTTGTTGCATATCCTCCACATCACTTCCCTAATCCCTTCTCCTCCATACTTTATCGCTTCGTTCTCCATACCATCCTCTCCTGTGGCCTTGTTTCTTTTCAGTCTATCTATCGCCTCATTTACTTCTTCTCTTGTTATTTCGTTCGCTTCCTCCGTTTCTCCCTGGACTGTCTTTCTATTTTCCCCTTTGATCTTATTTTGTTCTCCCCCTAACAGACCCTTAAAATAATCCGTCCATTCCTCCATTTCTATTTCTTCATTCACGCCCTTCCTTCCTCCTCTTTCCCTGTTTATCACATCCCAGACCCTACCTTCTTTGATTGCTTTTTCTACTTCTTCCTTGTATTTCTCCTTTCCCCTTTGCTTTTTCCCTTCCAGCATCTTCTCATGTTCTCTTTTTCTCCTGTTGTACTCCGCCTTCTCTATTTCTCCTTTCCTCCACTTTTTTACAGACTCTTTCATTCTCTCCTTACTCTCCCTGCATTCCTCGTCCCACCATCCTCTCTTTCCCTCTTCTCTTCCTTCTTTTGTACCTATCTCATTCTTCACCTTCTCAATCGACCCTTTCAACCTTTTAATTAACGAGTCTACCCCCTCCTCCTTTTCATATCTAATATTCTCCTTTTCCATCTTCTGTTCAAACACTTTTAATTTATCTACCCCCCAGACTCCCATTTTCGTGTCCCTTTCCCCCCCTCTTTCCTTTCTCCCTCTGCCACGCTTATGGACGCCACCTTTCAGTGTAGCTATTACTGGGAAGTGTTCTGACCCTATCTCATTCCCTACATTCATACTGCATATCATATTACTCATTCTCTCTTCTGCCAAGATGTAGTCTATTATTGTTTCTCCCTTACCTATAAATGTAATCTCTCCTTTCTCATCTCCTTTCATGTTGCCATTACATATAAACCATCCGGTTTCTCCTATTATGTCTAGTAACTTCCTCCCCTCCCGGTCTATCTCCCTATGTTTGGAGCTCCTCATATATGCCTCCTTTTCTTCATCCCAAATCCCTCCCCCTTGCTCGCCAGTCCAGGCATTTAAGTCACCTCCTATCAAAACCAATTCTTCCTTCTTTTCCTCCATCCACCTCCTTATTACTCTCCAACCTTCCTCTTCCCCTCTTCTTCTATATACACAAACCACCGCTATTTTGACTTTCCCTATTATAATCCTTCTTACCATTGTTCCCTCCTTTTCTTCTCTGTCCTGCTCTATTTTACCTTTTACTGCCCATTCTTTTCTCACCCCTGATACCATGCCGCCCATTCCTCTACCTTTAACGTGTTCCTTCCTTGCCTCTTGCATTGTCCACACATACCCTTTAGGTAACAACCTTTTCATCCCCTTCCAATCCTTCTCATCCGCCCAGGTTTCACTCATCATAATCACGTCCCACTTTTCTAACTCCCGCCAGAAACCTTCATTCTTGTTCTTCAAGCCTGACACATTCCAGAAAGCTATTTTCACTTTTTTCTCCTCCCTTCCCTCCTCTATCCTCCTTACTTTTCTTCCGCCTTGCTTTTTGGAAACCCCCCTGTTTGCTCT
>CAKNXH010032217.1:0-11049 GCA_932178445.1 Andricus quercusramuli | reverse complement strand
TCACGCAAATCGAAGAAATTGTCCGTCTGAAGAGATTAACAGCCTGTAATTTCATAAAAAATTGTTCCGTATTAGTTTTCATCTTACACCATTCATTAAAGAACATTCCAATAACTATTTATAAGATGATTTCCACTTTTTCCAAAATGTCCGGTCAGACAGTCAGATGACGGGGAATCGGTCAGATGACTGAAGCGGTCGGCGTCATTTGACGTCACTCCCCATCTCTATTCACACCTTCGGAAAATTCAGTGAAAGTTAGTAACATTTTAGTAATCTTTCAGTGAGTTTCAGAAGGTAACTAAAATATTACTACATTTAACTAAATTTACCGAAGGTGTGAATGGATATTCCGATATATTGGTTGGTCGACGACCGATTGACGGAAGGTGTAAAAGAGCCTTGATGACGATCGGTGTTTCTTTAGTGAACACACAACAGTAGAGCGCGATGATCGGACGGTAGATACAGCAGTGGGACTCCGATACCGTGCCGAAATTCGAACGGACCTCTTATTCTAACGTGTAAAGATAGAAAGAGAGATCCGTTCGAATTTCGACTTTGAAACAGCATCGGAGTCGGGGTCCCACTGCTGAACATGATCTAGAATGGGGGCGTTTCACTCACCAGAGTGCGCGATCTGTCCGGGTCCGAGTTCTGCGAAAATTTAAATTAAAAAAATGAAAAATAGCTTTTTTTATACAAATTATTAATAAAAGTTTATATTTCATTTGGAAAATGAAGTAAAAGAGTCATTCATATTGCAGGGAAAAAATTAAATATTTTAATCACTGGTCTGTTTCTCTTACGCAGCTCTGAATTTTACAAACATAACATTATTGTCTTCTGAAAAAAATCAAAGAATGTATTTTAATAACATTCTCTATTTTTTATACCAAGCAGTAGATTTTTTAACTAACAAACATAAATTTTGAACTAAAAATGAAATAATTCAATCTTGAACAAAAATGATGAGTTTTCAAACAAGAAGATTAAGTTTCCACTAAAAAGACAAATTTTCAACAAAATACATAAATTTCCAATTAAACATAAGAAGTCCAAACTAAAAAAGGCAATTTTTCTACTAAAAGAAAAAAACGAATTTTCCACAAAATTGTAAGATTTTCAACTAAAAAAATTAATTTTAAACCAAAAATAGAACAGTGAAATTTTCAGATAAAAAATTGGATTTCCAACAATATAATTCAATTTGCAACAAAAGAAGTGAATTTTGAACTAAAAAAGAAAAGATTTTCAGCCAAAAATGGAATACATAGTTGAATTTCCTGTTAAAAAAAATTAATTGTCAAACAAAAAAAAAACGAATTTTTCAATAAAATAATTAAATTTTCAGCCATCGAGATGAAATTTCAACTAAAGTAATGAATCTGAAAAAAAAAATAAAATTGGATAAAAAACTTTTAAATTCAAAGAAAAAGATGAATTTTAAATGAAATACATACTTAATTTTTTAGTTCTAAAATTAATTTTCAAAAAAATGCAATACAATAGTTACATTTTCATTGAAAGAAATGAATTTGCAACTTAAGAAATTAAATTTTTAACCAAAAATAAAATAGTTAAATTCTGAGTTAAAAACATAATTTTGGACCAAAAAACGCAGGTTTAAACAATATACTTGAATTTTTAATGAAAAGAATGAATTTTTAACAAGAACTAATGAATTTTCTACTAAAAAGATGAATTTTCGATTAAAAAATGAATTTTTAACAAAAAAGTTGTTTTCAAAGAAGTATTTAACTTTTGAGCCAATGAAATGAATCTTCAACAAAAATAAATCGACGCCTCCATTCCATACAAGTCTATATGCTGACAGCGCTGTCTATGAGACTATATGCGAAATGGGCCGTATACGAGACTACACTCTCTAAATATGAATCAGTGTGACAGATTCACTGATTGAAATAGTAGTTGGACATTTCACTGATTAAATCAGTGATCCCGGACTTTTCACTAATCAATTCAGTAACACCAAAGTAAATCATGCGAGACATAACCCCTAAGTTTTCAAGTAAAGCGTTGTTATTATTCTTTTACTTATGTGGCAAAAATAATTTTCTTAGGAAATGAATTTTTGAATTTTCGGACTGTCAGTGTGCTGAAGTTACTGCCGGAAAAATATACTCTAACTCGTAAAAAAGGTACTTACTTGATGGGTGTGTACATGACAGTCTTATGGGCCTCACATACACAGGACATCTCAATTTTGTTCCCCATTTTTCTCCATTTCGCGACGTATTTCGCGAAATTTAGGTTCGCCATCATCAAGATTTGGTCTTCGAATATTAGCTAGCCCCTGGAAATACTATTCTGTGATGTCAGAATTGTGAGTACAAAAATAAATTTGCAAACGGTTCTCGCCGCTCAAATGCTGTCTTCTGCTATCCGAAGATTTCTCCCTTTCGAAAAATTCATAATTTCCGCGAAAATAGTTATTCCCTCAGCAAAAGGCTTCATTCCTATAAGTTGCGTTGAGCCGAGGATCTCGCAAAACCCCGGATATTTGACAAGTTTTCTTCCTTTCGCTCTCAAATACTTGGCAAAAATTATATATGGAGTCAGTGCCGTGCCTATGAAAAAAATCCCAACACCCTTAATTGAACTTTTTAATCATGAAATGTACGATCATAGTAACAGCTTGTATAACGAAAATGAAATTAATGAAACCTTTCAAAATTCAAATATGATTAAAAAATTTAAAAAAAATACAATGATAAGATTTTACTTCGATTGAAAATGTAACTCCTTGGTTGAAATTTAAACTACTAAGTTGAAAAGTGAACAGCTTTTTCTAAAATTTGCTTTTTTGGGTGTGAACAATAATTGTTTTAACTGAAAATTCATCTGTTAGATTGAAAAGATTCGTTGTTTTTAAAATGAAAATTAAACTATTCTTTTCTTCACGTTTATTAACTAATTGGTACAAAATTGATGTAGTTTGTGGAGAATTTGTATTCCATAGTGAAAAATTAATCTTTGTGGTGGAAAATTCGTCTTTATTAACTAAAAAATTTTTCTTTGTACCAAAACATCAACCATTACATTATTTTGTTTAAATGCAAATTGCACAATATCATAGATATACAAATTTTGCACAATATCACACAGAAACAAATTTTGATGCATTTTTTAAAATAACTTAAGCTGATCTCTTAAATAACCATTTAGGAATATAACAAGATATACAAGTTTTCATTGAAACTAGACTATTATGTGCGCGCGCAAGCACGCGCCAACTTTTGTGTTCATGTTTAACCTTTACTCAATTTTCGAATCACTATTTATTCCTTCAAATTCCTTGAAAAATCAAATTCTTGATTTCACAACACAAAAAGATGTGAAGAATTATTTTCATTGAATCATTGAAATAATTTTTACTTAATATTTTTGTGAAAATTTGAATTATTAATAACCCTTTAAACTATTCCAGAGAGAATTAAAATATATGTGCACGGAATTTCGAAATGAAAATTCAGATACTCATTTCACAACATCCCAAAATTAAAAAAAAAATATAATCGGAATAGAGGTATTTTAAACATTGACAAACTCTTATTATACAATGTATAGTCAATAGTCAATTATATCACCTTGAAGTAAATGATCAGTTCATGCTACCTAATCAAAAGAAATTAAAATTAAATCATCATGTAATTTAAAATTGTTGGAAAAAATAATCAGCTAATCATTAATTACTCTGTTTATAACATAATAAACATTCAACTATAATTTTCATTCATACATTGTAATAATTTGTATACTATATTGAGAAAAAAATTCACTATCATTTCTGAAAATTTAATATATTAGTAACCTTCCATACTAATTTCAGAGAAAATAAAATCATATTCACATATAATTTTTAAAAATTGAATGAAGACACTCGTTTCACAACATCAGCATCATTTCAAAAATAATGTAATTAGTGGTATATTAAATTCAAATAAACTTTTATTGTACAAATTATATGCAGTATTCAATTAAAAAACCGGGAAGTAAATGATCAATTTATGATTTTGAATTTAAAACAATTGAAATTAAATATTTATGTAATTCAATTTTGTGGTTAAAATAAATCAGCTAATAATTAATTAAACAGTTCACAACATAAAAACCCTCGAGCAATTATTTTCATCGAAATTTAATATTTATCTGACAATTTAAATTATTCATAACCTTCCAAAGTAATACCAGGAGAAATTGAAATATATGCAGATATAATTTTGAAAATTGAATTCGGATACTCACTTCACAACACCACGAACATTTAAAAAAAATTATATCATCGTAATGGAGATATATTAAAGAAAAAAAAGAAAAACATTTTTATCATAAAAATCGATCAACCATATTATTTGCATTGAAACATCAAAATAACTTATACCTTACATTTTTCTGAAAATTTCAATTATTCATAATATTTTAAACTAATTTCATAAAAACTTAGAACACATTTACAAATAAATTTGAAGATTATTTAGATAATTATCTCACAACATCGCAATCATTTCGAAAATTATGAAATTAGAATAAAAGTATTTTAAATATAAATAAACTTTTATTATGCAAATCATATCCAATATTCGATTAAATAAAGATTCCTTCTATACTACAATCTTACACAAGATGTTGGGGACCTTTTTTCATATGAAGGATTTGATCTTTTATTCCTGAAAATTTAATTTATTCATAAAATAGAATCAGTCAATCAGTTTTTCATTTGAAATTGCATTTCTATACATTTAATTTATTAATGACTTTTAAAACTAATTCCAGAAAAATAAAAAAAAATGTATATATTAATTAATCATTTCACAACATAAGAAGCAATGGACAGTTATTTGAATAAAAACATTCGAATAATTTTCACTTTATATTTTTTCTGAAATTTTGAATTAATAATAACCTTTTAAACTAATTCCACAAAAAAGTAAAAAATATGTACATATAATATTGAAAGCAGAATTCAGGTACTTATTTCACAACATCGAAAAATTTACCAAAATTATACAATTGGAATAGAGGTATTTCAACATAAATAATCTTTTATCATAGAAATTATAGCCACTATTCAATTTCATGGCCTTCAATCAAATAATCAATTTATGTACTTGATTTAAAAAAATTAAAATATAATCGTTATGTAATTTAATATTGAAAAAAATTGATCAGCTAATGATTCTTTCATCTGTTGCCAACATAAAAAGCATTCAACTATAATTTTCATTCAGGCATTCAAACAATTTTTACTTTACATTTTTTTTTAATTTACTGAAAATTCATTTCTGAAAATTCGATTTATAAGTAACCTTTTATAGTAATTTCAGAGAAAATTGAAACATATTCACAAATAATTCTGAAAATTAAATTCAAATCATTATTTCGCAACATCACAAACATTGGCGGACAATGCGTAATTGGATTAGATGTACTTTTTCTTTATTCATAATGTTTCCTCTAAGGGACTTCATTCTTTCTCATTTGCTCCCCTAGCACCCTCTAACTCCTTCATCCACTCTTCCCCTAAACCATCCTCCCCTAGAATCATTACCACATTCTCTTGCCAGCTTCCTTTATCTTCCATTCCTCTCCTACATCCTTCCCATACATGCTCCCATGTTTCCTCTTCCTATTCGCAAATTTTGCACTTTCTGTTATCTTTCTTCTCCCCATACATACTCGTTTCCCAATCTAAATCTTGCTACTCTGGTCCATCTTTTCTCTCCCCATCCCTCTTTGAAATACTTTTGTACTTCTTCCTTTTTTATCATCTTATACAATATATTATATTTTAATTCCTCAATCATCCCCCATCTTCCTATTAATTGTCTTTCTCTCTCCCTTTCTTCCACTTCTTCGTAGTTGACTCCAGTCACATCATCTATCTCTCTAATATCTCCCTGCTTTCTTCTTCCAATCTCGTTAATTCCATCGCCCTCCCTCTCCTCTCTTCTACCACCATCAAACACTTTCTCGCTAACTCCCCTCCCTTTCCCTCCCACAGCTTAGTCTCAAAATTCCATGCCCTCTTTCCCGCTCTAGTACTTAATTTATCCCTTTGCGTTGCTTCTCTCGCCATATATCCCGGCGCCCTCTCGTCTACCCCTAGCGTACACCTTATATACCTTTCTTGTAAAGTCTCAATCTCTTCCATTTCTTCCCATCCCCATATCTCTGCTCCGTAACCTGATGCCGGCCATACCAGCGTATCAAATAATCACATTCTCCTTCTCAAATTTTGTTTGAAACCTTCTTTCTCCTATTCTCCATATCTGTTTCATTACCCCTGCTGCTTTTTTTTATACTTTCTCTTATGTGAGCTCTATGATCTCCATTTGCTTGCAAGTTATATCCCAAATACTTAAACTCTTTTACTTCATTTAATTTTATTCCCTTCCATCTACCCGTCCATTCCTCCTTTCTTCCTCCTCCTTTTCTAAACCTCATTATGTTTGTCTTTTCTACATTTAAATTCAACTTTTTTCCATCTAAGTATTTCTCTAATCCTGTAATTAAGCCCATCATCCCTTCTTTATCCTCTACCATCAATACTATATCGTCCGCGTATGCCAGTGTATATATATTTTCGTTCCCTGTCCCAACTCCTTCCCATCCTTTATTTTCATTTCTTCTTCCAAGTCTGATATTAATATAATAAATAAAAGTGGGCTCAGAGGACATCCTTGCTTTACTCCTATCACCAACCAGAAACTATCTCCCACTTGCTCTCCTACTTTTACCTTGCATTTTGTCTCTCTAAAAATTTCCGATACTCTCTTTGTTAATCCCTCTCGTATCCCCTTTTTCACCATAATTTTTTCTATCTCAGCACGGTCTAATAGTTAAACGCCGCCGTTAGGTCCACAAACATCGCTATCATTGCCCCTTTCTCCCTTTTAATTTTCTTATTTACTAAATAGTGCAGAACATATACAGGGTGTTTTTTTTTAACTTGAGACAACGAAATATCTCCAAAAATACGCATCCTACGGAAAAAAATGTCTGGAATAAAAACTTTTCATTTTGAAAGGGGAAAAAAGATTTGTTAAAATGTACCCCACCCCCATCCCCACAGGAGGCAGGGGTGGGGGTAACTTTGTAATTTCAAATGGCAACCCCAATTTTTTATCACAGATTCAGATTCTCCTTTACGAAATACGTAAGTTTTATTCGGAAAATTTGTTTCGATTCGCGATAGATGGCGCTGCAATTGCGAAAAATGAAATGGTTGACACTACTTTTAGCTCTACCCAGGAATAACGACGCGGACGTAGTAGTTGTCTATTCCCTTCGGGGTGCTCAATTTCGGTGAGTCCCCTTGCCTCTCACCATCCATCGGGGTGCTTGAACTTTTGGTAACGGGACAGTAAAAGTGATAAAACTGTCGAAAACCATTCCCGAATGCAGTTGGTTGACGACATTCGATTTTGGATGTAGACATTACATATCATCGAGTCTCCACTGTCTACAATCCTCGACGTCATTCCGGCCAAGCGATAACCGCGTCTGTCCGTGCTTAACGTTTATTCATTAGGAAGGTTGATTGTGTTAATTTGATTTGGGTGTGTTGGTTGCTTTCGTTTGGGTTATTGTTGTTGGTCACGTTCGTTTGAGTTGGTTTGGGTGTCGTTGTATTTCCTCATTACCTTACTTCATTACTTTTACAATGGAAATTCTATCTCAGCAACAGAAGATTGAAATGATTCTCATTTATGGAGAAAGTGGCAGGAATATCAATGATGCTCTCACGCTTTGTGCTCAACGCTTTCCAGAAAGTGTTCCTTCACGCGCTTCTTTTTACCGGGTTGTCCGAAACTTCATCACTGACGGAAGTGTACAACCAATAAAAAGGAAGCTTCAAGTAACAGTTACTGGAGTTGATAATGAAATTGCAATTTTAGCTGCAGTCACTCATGACCCTCATGTTAGTACTCGACAACTAAGCCGCGATTCCGGAATGTCTCTATCCAGTGTTTGGAAGGTATTAAAACGTAATAATTATCATCCGTATCATATTTCACTCCATCAAGAACTTCATGGAAATGATTTTCAGAACCGAGTGACATTTTGTCAATGGGCGGTTCAGCAGATACAAGGAAACCCGAATTTCTTTTTTCTAGTACTCTTCACAGACGAGTCGTCTTTCAAACCATGGTAACGTTAATCGGCACAACATGCATTATTGGAGTGTAGAAAATCCACATTGGTTGCGTGAAGTTGAGCATCAGCGTCCATGGTCCGTGAGCGTTTGGTGTGGAATAATTGGAGATCAACTTATCGGTCCGTATTTTATTGATGTAAATTTGAACGGTGAAAAATATCGTGACTTTTTAGAAAATCAACTTTCAATATTGCTGGAAGACCTAAGCTTGGAAGTGCGACACAACATGTGGTTTCAACATGACGGTCGTCCAGCACATTATGAAGCAATCGCGAGGGAAGTACTCAATCGCGAATTCAATGGACGATGGATCGGTAGAGGAAGTCCAGTAAATTGGCCTGCCAGATCGCCAGATCTTATAGCGCCGGATTTCTATTTGTGGGTTATCTAAAGAATCGCGTGTATCAAGAAGTGCCCACAACTCGTGATAACATGATCGAGCGAATCAGGTCTGCTTGTGCACAAATATCACCAGACACTTTTCGCAGTTGTGTGGAATCTTTCAAAGCTCGGATTAACAAGTGCATCGAAGTGCGAGGACACCATTTTGAGCACTTATTGTAAAATAATTAATCGAAATCAAGCATCCCTGTGGTGAGAGGCAAGGGGACTCACCGAAATCAAGCACCCCGATGGAAGGTGAGAGGCAAGGGGACTCACCGAAATTAGGCACCCCGAAGGGAATAGACAACTACTACGTCCGCGTCGTTATTCCTGGGTAGAGCTAAAAGTAGTGTCAACCATTTCGTTTTTCGCAATTGCAGCGCCATCTATCGCGAATCGAAACAAATTTTCCGAATGAAACTTACGTATTTTGTAAAGGAGAATCTGAATCTGTGATAAAAAATTGGGGTTGCCATTTGAAATTAAAAAGTTACCCCCACCCCTGCCTCCTGTGGGGGTGGGGGTGAGGTAAATTTTAACAAATATTTTTTCCCCCTCGAAAATAAAAATTTTTTATTCCAGACATTTTTTCCGTAGGATGCGTATTTTTTGAGATATTTCGTTGTCTCAAGTTAAAAAAAACACCCTGTATATCGTCGATCACTCCCATCCCTTTTCAAATTCCTGTCTGATTGGGTGGCTCTATCTTTTTCTCCACAACTTCTTCTTTTGACCTTTCGATAAAACAGCCACATATACTTTATATAGTGTTGGCATTAATGTCACTCCTCTCTAATCATTAACCTCCTCCCATTTGCCTGTCTTCACTATTGGTATAACTTCTCCTTCTTCCCATAACTCTGACCACCCCTCTCCTCTCCATACTCTATTGCCCATTATCCATGCCCATTCCTTTAATTCTGTCCAACCATATTTCCTTACTTCATTTGGAATATCATCTATACCAGGTGCCTTTCCATCTTTCATCATCCCTAATACCTTGACTATTTCCTCCCTTGTAATGTCCTCCTCATCTGTTTCCCTACCATATTTTCCTCCTTTCCTAACTTTCCTCTCTACCCCTCCTAGTAATTCCATTAAATATTTTTCCATTCTATCATCTCAATATCCTGGTTTACTCTTTTCCTTCTTCTTCTCTCTTTATTTACAACCTTCCAAACCTCTTCATCCATCCCAGTCTTCGCTTCTTCTTCAAACCTTTTATTTTCCTCCTCCTTTTTTTGATCACACAACTCATCAGTTCAAAAAATAAGAAGCTTTAAACTATAACTTTCATTAAAATATTCACATAATTTTTACTTGATATATTTCCTTTAATTTGAACTTTCATTTCTGAATATTTGACTTATTAATAACTTTCGAAACTAATTACAGAAAATATAAGTTTCAATTCAATCAAATTATAATTAATTAACCAGTTCATAACATGAAAAGCGTTACACAATTATTTTCATTGAAACATTCAAATTATTTCTAGATTATCTTCTCCTTTAAATTTGAAATTTCATTTCTGTACATTCAATTCATTACTAACCTTTTAAACTAAATAAAAAAATATATGTACATATGTATAATCTTGAAAATTGAATTCAGATAGAGTTATTTCACAACGTCACAAGTGTTTGGAAAGATTATATAATTGCAATTGAAAAAGTAAACTTTTATTATAAAAATAATAACCAATATTCAATTACGTAACCTTTATGTAAATAAGCAATGTATGTTATATAATTGAAAAAAATTAAATTCACTCTTTATTTAATTTAAAGTTTTTAACTAAATTAATCAACCATTATTTAATTGAACTGTTTAAAACATAAAAAGAATGAAACAATTATTTTCATTGAAATATTCAAATAATTTTTACATTATATTCTCCTTTAAATTTTAAATTTCATTTCTATACATTCAATTCATTACTAACCTTTTAAACTAATTAAAAAATAAAAATAAAATATATCTACATATAATCTTGAAAATTGAATTCAGATAGAGTCATTTCACAACGTCACAAGTATTTGAAAAGATTATATAATTGCAATAAAGGTATTTTAAAGAAAAAGTAAACCTTTACTACAAAAATAATAACAAATATTCAATTACATAACCTTCGTGTGAATAATCAATTGATGTTACTGATATTGAAAAAAATATCAAATAAAATCTTTATTTAATTTAAAATTTTAAACAAAATAATCAACCGAAAATTAATTAAACTGTTGACAGCATAAAAAGCATGCAACTATTATTTCCATTGAAACATTCAAATAATTTTTACTTTATATTTTTTAAACATGAAATTTCATTTCTCAAAATTTGAATGATTAATAACTTTTTATACTAATTTTCGAAGAAATTTGAAGATAATATTTATTATATAATTTTTAAAATTGAATTGAGATATTCATTAAAGCATCAATCTATATTTTTCATTGAAACATTTGAATAATGTTTACTTTATA
>CAKNXH010032210.1:0-11906 GCA_932178445.1 Andricus quercusramuli | reverse complement strand
TCAAATTCCATTTTTACAAAAATCTTATACTTTATATATATATATATATTTTTATTATTATTTATTATATTTATTTATGTATATATATTTTATACTTTTTCTTTCAACAGATTCTCGTTGAAACTCTATCTAATCTTAATCTTACCGAACTTGTGTACAATTTTATTTCGGAAATTTTTATCAAATTTTACGCATGAAGAAATCTTATATTTCTATACTATCAGTCAAATCTTATATTTTTACATTGATAGTAAAATGTTATAAATTGTACCAGCATCATCTAATTGAAACATTCTATTCGTACAAAAATCTGATACTTTTCTAAGAACAGCATCTCCTTGAAACTCAATTAAATCTTGACGGTACCAATTTTGCATCAAATCCTATGTTCCAGGAGCTTGGATATTTCTATCGAATTCGATCAGTTGAGAAATCTTATACTTTTCTATCAACAGATTATCATTAAATCTTCTTAATATTATCTATAAAAAGCTTATATCAAATCCTATTTTTTCAAATACAGGAAATTTCTGTCAAATTCTAGTTGAAATCTTATATTATCATATTGATGATAAAATCTTATGCTTTTCTATCAAAAGATTCTAGTTAAAATTCTACCAAATCTTATCCATTCCAAACTTGTGTCAAATTTTATGTATCGGAATTAATATTGTATCAAATTTTTTTTAGTGACCATATCTTAGTAGACAATTATAGCATTTTACAACGGATACGATTTTATAGAAATTTCAAAGCTTGAGAGACATATGATTAGATGCAACTCTGATGGGGGATGAAATTTGATAGAGTTTCAATGAGAAAATGTTGATAGAAAAGTATAAAATTAGACAAAAATTTTCAAGATTTTGCAACATAGGATTTTGATACAAGTCTTGTGCCGATGAGATTTGATAGAATTTCTATGTGAAAAACTGTTGATCGAAAAGTACAAAACGTCACAACGGATAAAATTGGATAAAAATTTTCAAGATTTAGAAATATTTGATTTTAGCAAATTTCGAAAGGTTTAGCAGATTTCAAGAAATTTTGATAGATTTCGAAACATTTCAAAGGATTTTAGAGTATTTCAAAGATTTCCAAATTTCCAAAATTTTCAAAGATTTCCAAATTTCCAAATTTTTCCCAATTTTCCAAAATTTCAAGGGATTCTTAGCGATTTAAAAAATTTCAAGAGATTTTGAAGATTTCAAAGAATTTGAACGGTTTTTTGGAGAACCTCAATGAATAAGTTTCATTTCAAGAGGTTTCCAAAGATTTCAAGAAATTTCGAGAGAACTTTAGAAGATAAATCTAATTTATATTCAAGGTATTGCAAAAATTTCAAAAGATGTAGGAAAATTCAAGAGATTGGAAAGAATTTCTAAACAAATTTAAATTATTTTAAAAAATTTAAATCATTTTGAAAAATTGAGAAGAATATCAAGAGAAGTACAAATTTTTAAGGGATACCAAAAAGTTCCACAGGATTTTAGGGATTTTATAGCACCTCCAATTGTACCAAAGATTTTTGGGAATTTCACAAATTTCAGGGGATTTCACGGGACTTTTAAAGAACTCCAGGGAATACATTCAGTTGATTTTGTTTTTGAGGGACGTTAAATGATTCCTACAGATTTTTTTAAGAAAATGCGCAAATAAGTATCATTAAAATTTCCTAAAATTGCAAAATATTATAAGAACAAAATCTGTTTGAAATCTTTAAAATCCATCTTTAGCAATTCCACGCAGTATTTTTCAGTCACATAAATGGAATATTTTGCAATCCCGTGCAACCTCGCAATTTTGCAATCTAGGGCACACTAAAAATCTGGAAAATCTGAGGAAAACAATCTTTGGAAATTCTTTAAATTTTGGACACTTTAAGCGGATTGGAAAATATAATTTTTTAAAAAGATTTTCTATCAACCTTTTCTAGCAAAGGGAAGCGTCATTTACCGACAGATGATAATGGTTTGTGTCCGTGCTAAAATTCCACCAGTCGGTAAATTGTTACCGGTAATATATGGCACCACTACTAAGTCAGTTAAATTGCCGGGAAATTGAAAATTGCATTCACCTATCTTATCGAACCATTGTCGTGTGTCGGTAAATGAACAGTCGCTGGTTTGTGGTTTACTGTCGTTTAGCTCGGAACAGAACCGTATGCCAGAACCAACCTAGGTATATTACTCTTTCCGTTTCTGGTTTTACGTCAAGTCCAAAGACGTAAATATTGCAAAAATCTTCCAATCGCACTATTTTGGTATATTTGAATCAATTTTCAATAGAAAATAAGCTTTAGTGTGAAATGAAGGGTAGAAATGCAAAAGGAGTCAAGCGCCAAATTTTCGAAATCGGGTTTATTAGCTCAAAAAATCAGATAAATTCTATTACACATGCCTGCCAAAGGATTTTTTTGGGGCATCATTTTTCAAAATTTGTGTTCTTGTGTTCACAGTCCGAGAAGCTTTTCTAACCACAAAGTAAAAAATCAAATTTCATTTTTCTCGACACTGGCTAATTATTTTTAATTATTACTGCTATCGTCATTATTTTGAAGTTAAAATGTCAGTTTTACACCATTTCGAAGTCATAATTGGATTTTCAAATTTCGTGAAACTGCATGATTTTTTTAGAACAAACTTTTTGGAAATCAATTCGTCCATTCAATAGCTAGAATTGAAATTTTTAGTTTTTTCTTGAACTGCAAATTGACTCCACAATTAATGTTGAAAGATGTTAAAAGTCGATACAGACCCAAAATCTAACCTCGAAACGTGACCTGTTTCATTCAATTTCTCGAAACCGGATAGCTTTTTGTGAGCAAACTTTTTTTAGTTCTTTAGGGCATGAAAGTATCTCGAAAGCACTTTCTTATTTTTTTCTTAAATGGTCCCGCTGAATTTACAACATGTTTTTAGTCTCTCCTGAAAAAAGTGAAAAATGGCGCTTGACTCCTTTTGCATTTCTACCCTTCAAATATTATTAATCAATCCAAAAAATTCTTTCTTTCATTTTAAATATTTTTTTTCAGACATCTGCTAGTGAAACGATATTTGTTGTATTATTGGCTGCAAGAGAACGTACAGTCCGACGAGTGAAAAAGGATAATCCTCATTTGGACGAAGCATGGATAAGAACTAAGTTGGTGGCTTATACTTCTAGTGAGTATATTATATTAAAAATTTTGAGAATATCGCTGATGGAAATATATTTTTACATATAAATTACAATTAAGTATGGAAATGTAAAAATGGTTTGTTATTGTATTTTATTGAGAAAATACATTTCTGTCAGATCTTTTATTTGTATATGATATTATTTTTATATATTTTATTTTTATTTTATTTCTAATTTATTTACATTGGAGTGAAAACAATTTCCTTCAATTATTTTGAATGCACTCTGAAGACTTATTAATTTACCTTGAATTCATATGGATTGAATGAGATTTGTATCCTAATTATATTCACTTCCATTTATCTGATTGCATTCGATTTTTTTTAAATTTCATATAAATTTTCTTCTATTCACTTGAATCATTTTTAATTGATCTTTATTTCGTATAAATTTCACTAAGTTCTCTTGAATTCCCTGAATCCTTCCAAGTACACTTTAATTTTACTGAAATAAATGGAATATTCTGGATTTTAAAAATTTGATCTCAATTCATTTCAAATTTAATGAATTCAATCAGTTTTTACAGTCTCATAGTTCACTTTTATTTTGCTTCATTCGGTGCAAATTTTTTTATTGTTTACATTTTGTTAAATTATATTCTTTTATCAAAGTAGCTGAATTCTTCAAATTCCACTCGATTTTCAGACTGAAATCAGTGGAATATTTTGGATTGCTGAAAATATTTAGAACATTTTTTCAATTCACCTGAATTTTCCTGAATTTCATCGAATCGTCCTCATTTCCCTGAAATTGCTATAGATTCGCTTATATTTATTTCAATTTGTTGTTTTGTCTCAATTTACTTAAATTCTTTCAAATATGCTCAATTTAATGGATATTTTTTTGTTAAAAATTTGTTTTTGAATTATGTTATTTAGATGAAAAGTTTCGAATTTTATTTTTTATTTTTTCTATTCATTTAAATTCTGTGGAATTTGTCCTAAATTCTGTTCACTTCAGAATTTATGAACAACAATTAAAATATTTCTGATTTTTTTCAACTATATTCTTTTACATTCATATGAATTTCGTCAATGCAGATTGAATGTTGTTGAAATGACTCGAATTTTACTGAAGTCAGTGGAATATTATGGATTAAATATTTTTTTAATTTATTTGAATTTTTATGAATTCCATTGAGTTCTTCTTATTCCCCTCAAATTACTCTAGATTTCATAAAATTTTATTTAATTCCTTGTTTTCTGTTTGTTTGAAATTCACTTAAATTCTGTTGAATTTGGATGTGAAATCTGTTCACATCCAATTTACTCAATTGAATGGGAATTTTTCAATTAAACATTTTTTGTTGAATTGTGTTCTTTCAAATTCTTATAAATTTTATCACAGTAGCTTGAAATCGAATGAATCCTTCCAAATTCACTCTAATTTTACTGGGATCAGTGCAATATTTTGGATTACATTTTTTTCTCACATTAATTACATTGTTATGAATTTCATAGAAATAGAAATACTTTCAGCTTGAAAAAATTTTCAACTTTTTGAATTAATTGATTCTATTGAAATTTTAAACTTTTGCTGAATTCTTCTAAATTCACAAAATTCTACTCAAATAAATTGATAAAATTTTTTATCTTTCTTCACAATGAAGTCTTCTAAACCTCATAAACTGAATTTTTAGGCATTCGATCATATTCTCACGAATCCCCTTGAATTTATCTAAATTTACTCTAACTTTACTGAAATTTGTGGAATATTTTGGATTTTTTTCTGATTCGCATGGATTAAAAAAATTTACCTTAAAATTTTATGGATTTTATCATATTCTCCTCATTCCTCTTAAATTCCCATATACATACATACAGACAGACATACATAAATACATACATACATACATACATAGCTTCATACACACATACATACATACATACATACAGAAAACCTGTTTTTCGGGTTCAGGGAGTCTCAAAACGTGGACATTTGATAAAAACTGGGGGGTCAAATTTTTCACAAATCTAATACCTTCTCTGATGAGAATGTATAAAAAAATTATTGGGATTAATATTATTTCGTCTTTGGTGATTTCTGTATGGATGAATTATTTTCTAGAACAGGCAAATTCTTCAGTAGAAAAAAGTGGACTTTTAGGAGCAATGCTAATGAGGCAATTACCAACAGATGAAAAATGTCGTTTGCGAGGAGACACTTTATTAAAAGCTATTGAAGAAGACAAAAAAAATCAGCTAATTCCTTGTTATGTAGTTGCCACTTTGGGAACCACTGGAACTTGCGCTTTTGATAATCTGGACGAAATTGGTCCAATTTGTAATGCAAACGACATATGGCTTCATATTGACGCAGCTTATGCAGGTAAATGTTTGTTATTCTTTTGAAAAATCTTTTATTTTTTCAATTATCCATCGATTTCCTTTCTTTGTTGGGATTGTGTAGTGTTTGGAGGTTATAACAATTGTTTTCATGAATAGGTTTTGAAGTGTACATTTGCTTATAAAATTTGTTTATATTTTATATAATTAACAGTTTCTTTCAGTATGAAAAATAAGACGGTAAGGGATTTTGGCAAGATATTTCTAGTTCATTCCGCGAAAAAATAGATTTTCTCATGAAAAATGGTCAAATGTGCATTTGTTTATTAAAATTGTTTATGTAATTTATATTTTCTGTCAATTTAAAAATATGACGTTAAGAAGTCTTTGGGAAGAGATTTAGAGTTGATTCCGTAAAAAGAATTAACTCTATTGATGCAAAAATGGTCAAATGTGCATTTGTTCATTAAAATTGTTTATGCAATCAACATTTTTTGTTATTACAAAAAATATAACAGTCTTTGGCAAGACATTTTGAGATTATTCAGTAAAGTAAGCCTATTGAAGAAAAGGGGTCAAAATGTGCATTTGTTTAGAAAAATTGTTTGTATAGTTAATAGTTTCTGTCATTATGAAGAATATGACAGCAAGAAGTCCTTGGCAAAAATTCCTAGTAGATTCCGCAAGAACAATGAAGTTTCTTCATGAAAAAATGGTCAAGATGTGCATCTGTTTATTAAAGTTGTTTTTGTACTTACAAATTCTTGCCACTATGAATATGGCAGCAAGAAGCCTTTGACAGGATATTTTGACATGATTCCACTGAAAAAAATGAAGCCTATTAATAAAAAATGTTCAAAATATGAATTTGTTTATAAAAGTTGTGTATATAATTACCACCGTTTTTTTACTATATAAAAATATGTCACAGAGTCTTTCGGATAACATTTAGAGTTCATTCTGCTGGAAAATGAAGCATATTCATGAAAAATGGTAAAAATATGCATTAATTTATAAAAATTGTTCAAACATTTGGCTAAAAGCAGCTATTATTAACAAATTATAAGAGCACTTGATATCTGTGATATATAATTAAAAAAATGGATTTGAAACAGTTAATCATTGCGCATCATGACAAAATTACTTTTGCTTATTAGTTTTTTTATAACATTGATTTATTATATGTTTTAATGAATTTGTAATTTTTGAAAGAAACGGTATCACTGCCCCTCCCCACTCTGATTTCTAATAATTTCTCTTATTTCTGCTCACTTACACTAACTTCCCCACCCCACAGTACCCCTCATTACCTCTTTGCATCATCCCCTGATTTTCCTGATTTCCCCATATTTCCTCTACTTCCCCTCCCCACATTTTTCGTCATTTTTTATCTCCTTATTTCCCTTCACTTAATCTGTTTCCCTCTTACAATTCCTCCTTATTTCTCATATTTCTTAACCCTTTACTTCCCCTCACTTCCCCAACACTGTTCCTCTTACTTCCCCTCTAATCTTTTATTCTAAGTTCCCCTACTTCTTCCTCATTTTCCTTCACTTCCTCGCTCACTTCACGCACTTCCCCTCTCATGATTTCCTCCCACTTCCCCTCCTTTAAAAAAAGTAATTTTCATTCATCAATATCTGCTAAGCTACTGACAATTTTGAAAAAACCCTCTGATTTGGTACCCCAAAGACTATGTAATATCAAAAACTAAAGGAAATCAATGACGCACTTTTTTCCTTTTCAAATGGAATGCCCTTCCTAATATTCTGGATTTGAAATTCCTAACTCAATCGAAATAAATTTTGTTTAAAACTGAATTCAAATTATAGGTGCAGCATTCGTTTGCCCTGAATTTCGATATTTAATGTCAGGTGTGCAATACGCTGATTCCTTCGATTTCAACCCTCACAAGTGGCTGCTTGTTAATTTTGACTGCTCAGCGCTCTGGTAAGTTTTTTGAATAAAAAAATATTCTTTTATAATTACCAAAAAACAAGCATAACTAAAATTTCATACGAAAAAAACCCCTGACCTAAAAAAATATTGTTTAAGATTGTAAGTCTTCTTTTAGGACTAATGTTTTTTTGTTCGAAATCACCGATTTCGGATGGAAAAATGTTAACATAACCTTATTTCCGGTAGAAAATTTTAACATAACCAAATTTCCTTTAAAAATTTTAACATAACCTAAATTTGTTGAAAAGTTTTGAATCTTCTTTGAAATCTTTTTTAAATTAAAAATACTAATTTTCGACAAAAAACACTTGAATGATCCAAAAATTTTTTTAAATTCTTAGTCTTGTTCACGTTATAATGATTTTCGTTTTAAAATGCCAATTTTTCCTGCAAACCGCTGAAATAACCAAAGATTATTACAATATATGAATTTTCTTTGTAATATAATTTTTCTAAGTTAAAAATACTATTAATTTTCGACTCAACACGCTACTATAATCCAAAAATGTTAAAAGATTCTAATTCTTATTGAAATTATAATGATTTTTGATTTAAAAGAAGAATTTTTTGTTTAAAATTTTAACAACCTAAATTTATAAAAATTTGTGAATATTCTTCAAAGTGTATCTTTTTGCATCAAAAATACCAATGGCCAACAACAATATTAACATAAACTAAAATTGTTAAAAGATTCTACATCTTGTTCACATTATAATGATTTTTTTTAAATACCAATTTTTCCTTCAAATGTTAGCATAACTTAAAATTGTTCTAAAATTATGAACGTTTGCAATATAATTATGTTTTTTTAATACTAAACGGTAGAAAAAGCTAAATAAACCGAAAAACGTAAATTGTTGCAAAAATTTTCATCTTATGATTGTATGAATTTGTGGTAAAATATACCCATTTTCTGTGTGAAACTCTAAACATGACCTGAAATTGTTGAAAGTGGGGAATCTTGATAATGATTTTTGTTTAAAATTGCAGCAGGGCGCACTAAAAAATAGATAATAAATTTATTGAAAATATAACATAATATTTTCCATAATTTATTAGATAATTTGAATGTTTCAACTTAAGTGCGCAAGAGTATTGAGAAGCACAAATGTTTCTTAATTCAAAAAAGGTTTTTTATGATTTTTTTCAAATAGGGATTATTTTTAGATTCAATTGTCTAAATTTTAAATTCAAGATATAAAAAGCTATGTATTATATTATAAAATTGAACTTACGTCCTAATAATAATTTCTTCAGGATTAAAGATGCAAGCTGGCTCACAAGTGCTTTCGATGTCGAGAGAATTTATTTAAAACATGAACATGAAAAGAAAGATTCAGCTCCAGATTATAGGGTAATTCACAATAATGTTCAATTAAAATATTAAATCATAATGACAAACTAAATTGAAAAGTATTTTTTAACAGCATTGGCAGATTCAACTCTCTCGTCGTTTTCGATCCATGAAATTATGGTTTGTATTACGATTATATGGAGCGGAGGGACTTCAAAAATATATTCGAGATTCGATTAAATTGGCTCAATTATTTGAGGAACTTGTTAGATCAGATGACAGATTTGAAGTCGTCGCCGAAGCTGTCATGGCTATTTGTTGCTTCAGAATAAAGGTAAATTTATAATAAATAAAATATAATAATAATTATTATATAATATTTATATAAAACTATTTCATTAAAGAATATTTGTTTGAATTTCTTACATAAGGGCCGTTCAGAAACTGCGTTACCAATTTGAGGGTGAGGGGTGCGCCTCTTATTTTGTTATTTTTGATTGAAAAATATACTATTATATTTTTGGTTCGGAATTCATATCGTCTTGTTAGAACTTCTATCATTTGGTTGAAAACGAAATTATTTTGTTCAAAATTCGTTTCATTTCTGGTTGAAAATTATTTTTTTAACCGAAAATTTATTTTTCCCATTTTTGTTCGAAACTGTATCTTTTTTACTTGAAAATTTAACTATTTGGGTAAAAATGTATGTTTTTCAGTTGAAAGTTCAACTGTCTGGTAGAAATTTGTTCTCTTTTTTATAGCCAATTAATCTTCTCGATTAAAAAATCATTATGTTGATTGAAAATTCAACTAGCTATCAGGATGAAATTAAACTTTTTTTTTAATGTTAATTATTTTGTTGCAAATTCAACTGTTTACACTGTTAGAAATTTCTGTAGGAATTTTCAGAGACACGTCACTAAAGCTTTATGCAGAAACCGTTTCTAAATTTTCCTAAACTGTAACAGAAATTTAAGCAACGGTAACTGCATACAGCTTCAGTTACATGTTTCGGAAAATTCTGTTACAGTTTAGGAATTTTCAGTTACTGTAACTGAAAATTTCAAGGGGTTGAAAATTTTTTTTCGGTTCATTAATTTTAATATAAAATGTGTAGTATATATTTGTCCTGAGAATATAAATAGAAGAAAAATACGAGTGCAGTTATTACAAACGACTTTCTTATGTATCTATGTTATAATAATACGTACACTCATTGTATCAAATATGTAATCAAAGCCCATCTTTTATGATTAGAAGTTTTCTTTCACATTTGATCAATTGAGTATATTATATAACATAAATATATACGTATAGTTATTTACATATAAACTTCGCTCGTATTTAGTCATACTATAATTTATATTTTCAAGACAAATATATACTGCAAATTTATATTAAAATCAATGAACCAAACAATACTGTCTCTTTATATTACATGTTTTGAAAAATGTACGCACAAAATTTATATAAAATGTTGTTTTATTTTGTATACAAGATAAAAAATCTCAATTAAACTTTCTTATAATATTACTATATCAATATAGTATATGAAATAATATAAAAACACATAAAATTTCTTATATTGTCGGTAAGAAGTTGTCAATTTGTTTTGCTAATTTTAATTAAAAAATAATTTAAAAATGTAGCAAAGAAGAACTTAAGAAAGGTCCTATGCATAATGTTTTCTAATGTCATAGATTTAAAACAGCAGTAAAATTCTTATCGTAACTAATAAAATAAAAACAATTTCGGTTCAACATAGAATCTTTTATAAACGGAATAAAACAGTATTTCAGATACAAATTTAAAATATTCAAATTTATTAATTTATTTTAAACAAAGAAATGTCTTTTCTACTATAAAATATGGATTTTTAATAAGACACTTGAATTTTCAACAAAATAATTAACTTTTTAACATAATAGTTGAATTTTCAACCTAAAAATATAAATACCCAACAAAAAGTGTCATAGTTTATATTTGAATAAAAAAACATGAAATTTAAGCAAATAAAAATTTTAACAAAAAGACGAATTTTCTCTACAAAGATTGAATTTAAATACAAAAAATATGACTTCAGCAAAAAATTATGACTGCAGCCAAAAATTATTTTTCCACGAAACTGATGTATTTTTACACAACAAAAAGGAAATTTTAAATCAAGAAAATTATTTTTTCCCTACCAAAAAAGGAGAAATTTCAACTAAAAAAGATCAATCTTAAAAAATAGAAATGTTACATTTTCAACTAAAAAATTAATTTCAAACAAAAAAAAAGACTTTCCCACTGAAAATTTAAATTTTTAACCAAAAACATAAGCCTTCAATCAACCAAATGAATTTTTAACAATGTAGTTAAACTTTTACCCAAGTAGTTGCATTTTCAATTTGAAAAAATTAATTTTCAACAAAATAATTAAACTTTCAATCAAAGAGATGGATTTTCAACTAAAAATATAACTGTTCAAAAAAAATGATTTCTTAACAAAGTGATTCAACCAAATCTTTCAAATAGGATAACTGAATATTCAAGCAAAGAAGAAGAATTTTTTTACCAAAAAGTTGCATTAAAAAAAAAAGAAATTTCTACCAAAGCGGATGAATTTATAAATAGGAAAAAAATTTGTTTAAAAAGAGTTTAATTTGCTGTTAAAAAAGATTTTAGTTGATTTTCCACGATCAAAATATGAAATTTTAACCAAGAAATAAGTTTCTGCGAAAAAAATTAAATGTGTAATCCAAAAAGACGAATTTGTACCCAAAAAGGATGACCTTTTAACAAAATTGTTAAATTCACTACCCAATAGTTGCATTTTTATCCAAAAAATATGAAATTTCTCTTGAGCAGATGAATTTTTATTTAGAAAGAAAATAAAATTTAAAAAAATATGTAGCTGAATTTTCATCCCGAAAAGATTCCAGTTGACTTTCCGAAATCAAAATATGAAATTTTCAACAAAAAATAAGTTTCTACGAACAAAATTCAATTTTTCATCCAAAAAGACGAATTTTTATGCCAAAAGGGATGAATTTTTAACGAAATAGTTCAATTCACTTCCAAATAGTCGAATTTTTATCCAAGAAAGATGAAATTTGTACTAAAACTTATGAATGTTTAATTAAAAGAAGGACACATTTTTTTAAAAAGTTGAACTTTCATCCAGAAAAGTCTTCAGTTCATTTTTT
>CAKNXH010032199.1:0-12948 GCA_932178445.1 Andricus quercusramuli | reverse complement strand
CGTCGTTGCTTGGTCGCTGCTCCCACCTGTTTTAATTTTTCTTGCCTCGAAAAGGATGCTGTGTGAGCACCGAAACGTTGGTAAAAACTTAGCATGCTTTTTTATTTTGTTGAATAATCTTTGGCTTTAATTTCGAAAATTCAACTATTTTTGTAGAAAAATCAATTTTTGTGGAAAATTAATATTTTAGTGTTGAAAATTCACCTTTCTTTTTAATTTTAATCTTCTTTGGTTGAAATATCAACTATTGCATTATTCCTTCAAAATTTATCTTTTTGGTAGAAAATTAAACTACTCATTTGAAGGTTAAACCACTTTGTTAAAAAACATTTTTTTTATTCATCAATTTTTTTTAGTTGAAAATCCATTTCTTTGGTTGCTATTTTTTTTGTGGGTACTGTTTGCTTGGAATTGCAAAAGAAAAAGCCATAGAAACAGAAGAGCTTGCATGAAAAAATGCATGGACGTGAAGGAAGCTAGAGAAGTATGCCAGGACAGAAAAGTGTGGCAGTTATCACCTGGAGTATTCCCGTTCTAATCGAGCCTAATACACTTGTAATCCGGTTTAATCCACTTGTAACCCAGACAAATTCGAGTAAGTCAGGTAATTATTTATAATTTGAAGTAATCCTGTTTTAATTCGGCTAATCCACTTGTAATCTGCTGTAATCCACTTGAAGTCTAGTACTAATTTAGAATATTCCAGTTTAATCTACTTTTATTTGGGATTAATCCACTTGTAATCCAAAAAATTCCGAGTGATGCAAGTAATCCAAGTTGATCTGATGTAATCCGCCGTAATGCACTTGTAATCCAGCTATAATTTGAAGTAATTTCATTCTAATCCAGACTAATCCACTTGCAATTCGGTTTAATCCACTTGCAATCCAGTTGTTCTCTGGAGTATTTTCGTTCTAATACAGGGTAATTCACTTGTAATCGGAGTAATCCATTTGTAATCCAAACAATTCTGAGTCATTCGGGTAATTCAAGTTTTTTCAGTGTAATCCGCTGTAATCCACTCGAAATCTAGTTCTTATCTGGAGTATTCCCGTTCTGATGGAATGTAATCCACTTGTAATCCGCTGTAAATCACTTGTAATTTTAACAATTCTAAGTAATTCAGGTAACTCTATTTGATTCAGCGTTATTTGCGGTAATCCACTTGTAATCTGGATTAAACCCGTTTTAGCCCAGTGTAATCCTCTTGTAATCCACATAATTTTTTGTGATTTAGGCAATCCAAATAATGTAGTGAATTCGATATAATCCACTTGCAATCCAATTTAAATCTGGAATGATTCCGATCTAATATGGCGTAATCCACTTTCAAACAGGAGTAATCTTGTAATATAGAACAATCCATTAACAATCTAGAATCTAGACTAATCCACTTGTGATCCAAATAATTCGAAGTAATTTAGGTATATCAAGTAATTAACTTGTAATCCAGAGTAATCGCATGTAATCTGCGGTAATCCACACGTAATCCGCAGTAACCAAACGAAAATCCTCGGTAATCCACTTGCAATCCAGTTCTAATCCAGAGAAATCTCTTTATGATAAGGCGTAATTCACTTGTAATGCGGCTTAATCCACTTAATTCTGATTAATTCAAGGCAATCCAAGTAATCCAGTTCAATCCGCTGTGATCCGCTTGTAGTTCGAAGTAATCCAAATATAATTTATGGTAATTCACTCGATATACGCTTCTAATCTGGATTAATTCCGTTATAATCCGGAGTAATCCAACTGTAATCCACTTGTAATCCACTTGTAATCTATTAACAAACCACTTGTAATTCACTTGTAATCTACTTACAATCCACTTGTAATCCACATGTGATCCACTTGTAACTCACTTGGGATTTATCTGTAATCCACTTGTAATTCACTTGTAATCTATTAACAATTCACTTGTAATCCACTTGTAATCTACTTACAATCCACTTTGTAATCCACTTGTAATTCACTTGTAATCTACTTACAATCCACTTGTAATCCACATGTAATCCACTTGTGATATATCTGTAATCCAATTGTAATCCACTTGTAATCCACTTGTAATCTATTAACAAACCACTTGTAATCCACTTGTAATCTGCTTACAATCCACTTTGTAATCCACTTGTAATCCACTTGTGATATATCTGTAATCCACTTGTAATTCACTTGTAATCTACTTACAATCCACTTGTAATCCACATGTGATCCACTTGTAACCCACTTATGATTTATCTGTAATCCACTCGTAATTCACTTGTAATCTATTAACAATTCACTTGTAATCCACTTGTAATCTACTCACAAGCCACTTTGTAATCCACTTGTAATTCACTTGTAATCTACTTACAATCCACTTGTAATCCACATGTAATCCACTTCTGATATATCTGTAATCCAATTGTAATCCACTTGTAATCTACATGCAATCCACTTGTAATCCACTTGTAATCCACTTGTAATTCACAAAATTATGAGTAATGCTGGTAACCCATATTTAATACATGATAATCCACTTGTAATCCATGTTCTAATCTGGAGTAATCCATGCTCTATTTTGTTTTAATCCATTTCTAATCCAGACAGTTCACTTGCTAACCGCAGTAATCCATTTGTAAGCCAGATAATTGAGGGTAAGTCAGGTAATCCAAGCAATCCACTTGTAATCCAGGTGATTCGAATTTAGGCAATTCAAGTAAATAAATCATAATAGGTAATCCAAATAGTTCTTTGGTAGAATATTATTCTTTGTCTTTGGAAATTCAACTATTTGGTGATAAATTACACAGCCACACAAAAAAAATCGTTCTTCGGGCCTGGAGGTCAGACCATGTTGACTATATGTTTTTTGGGTCGCTGCATCCGAATCCGAGGTCCAAAAACCCCCAGCACATCAGGGTTCTGACATAACCTCATAAAATTTGTTGTTTTTTTTTCAAGTCCGGGGGCCAGAACATGTTTATTATATGTTTTTGGGGTCGCCGAATCTGAATCCGAGGTCCAAAAAACCCCAGTACATCAGGGTTCTGACATAACCTTGAAAAAAAAATTTCAAGTCCGGGGGCTAGAACATGTTTGTTATATGTTTTTGGGGTCGCTGAATCCGAATCCGAGGTTCAAAAAACCCCAAAACGTCGGGGTTCTTACATAACCTCATAAAACAATTGTTTTTCAAGTCCGAGGGCCAGGCCATGTTTATGATATGTTTTTGGTGTCGCTGAATCCGAATCCGAGGTCCAAAAAAACCCAGCACGTCAGGGTTCTCACATAACCTCATAAGACCTCATAAACTTTTTTTCAAGTCCGGGGGTCAGACCATGTTTACTATATGTTTTTGTGGTCACTGGATCCGAATCCGTGGTCTAAAAAAACTCCAGCACGTCCGGGTTTTGATTTTCAAAGAAACTCGTGAAATTTATTCATCCGACTTACGTGTGTCTGCCACTCAGAGAAATGTCCTCATGTAACAAAAGGATGTTTCTTGACCTAAATGGGATTTCCTTTTAAATTTGAGGTTGGCAGGATTTTCATTTCTCTCTACAGGAATCCTCTTGCAGCAAAAAATGTCCTTATGCGATTCGGATTCAGCGACCCCAAAAACATATAATAAAGATGGTCTCACCCCCGGACTGAAAAAAAATTGTATGAGGTTTTTGAGGAGATGTCAGAACCCTGACATACTGAGGCTTTTCGGACCTTGGATTCAGATTCAGCGACCCCAAAAACATATTGTCAACATAGTCTGACCTCCATACCCGAAAAAACGATTTTTTGTGTGTGGCTGTGTTATCTACTTTCTAGAAAATTCCCTGATTTCGTAAAATAATAATAATTTTTTTTTTAAATTCATTTGCTTGAATTTCATTTTGAAAATTTTACTATTTTGTTGAAAATTCGTCTCTCTAAGTTAAAAATTTACCAAGTTCAGTAGAAAATAATTTTTTCCTTGTTTCAAAATTAAACTACTTGGTTTTGAAGAAAGTTGAACTACGTTATTAAAAAATTACTTTTTGGTCCTAGATGCATAATTATATTGAATAATACATCTGTTGTTGAAAATTCAATTATTTTATTGAAAATTCATTTTTTTTTTTAATATAAATTTATTTTTTGAGTTGAAAATTGTTGGTTGAAAATTTTACTATTTTATTTGAAATTTCACTATTTTATTCTCGATTTTATGGAAAATTTCTTATTATTTTAGTAGAAAAATTATTTTTTGAATTGGAAATCGTTGCTTGTGAATTTTTTTTTTTTTTTAGTTGAGAATTGAACAATTTTTTTTAAAAAGTATCCGTTTTCGCTGAGAAAACAAATGTTTTTTTTTTATTTGAAAATTAATCTACTTGGTAGAAAATCAAACATTTTTGTTATGAAGTAATTTTTCTGGTTAAAAAATCTTCATTTTAGCTGAAAATTCATCTGAGGTCTCGGTGACGTAATTGGTAGACGCTCCACTCATGCATAGTAGCGTTCCGGGTTCAAATCCGGACTGAGGTAGATTTTTTTTCTCCAAAAATTAGACACTATTCAATATTTAATATAAACAATTAATTAATACCCTGGTCAATTTAGTCAATCCTAATCTTTATTGTTTTCAAGTTCATTCCTAAAGACAAGGCTTGAGAATAATAATAAAAATTCTAATTAACCATTTTTTTCATTATTATAAATGATTCCATTTGGATATAAACTATAGAGCCTTCCATCATACGCAATCACAAAAAACTTTTTTATTCTTCAGATCTTCAGATTTATGGCTCATTTCTTGATCTGAAATATATCACATGAAAGAAATAGTTTTATAATTAACAAATCAATTCTTCCATTACCTAGCCTACTCTATTATTGCTAACCCCAAAAAAAAATTAATAAAAAAAATAATTCGCAAATAGATCCCATTTCTAGATATCAAGGATAATCTAACATTTCTTGCAATTCAATTTTTTGCCCACTTCTCGATATTGATAATTTCTCAGTAACAATATTGAATCATCGCTGGGAGACTCTGGAATCGTCGGTAGCTTGAAAGTTTAATTAATGATCCACAAGTCTCGGGTTCATTCATGCCTCGAAGAATCCGTGGGCCTCGCGCGTCCCAAGCAAAAAGTCATGGATCACAAGGAAGGCAGGAGATTAAAAAGAAGTGATGATGAGGAGGCAGGAAGGGAAGAGAAGGGGATTATGGATCAGGAGAGGAGCTAAAAAAAAAGTTAAAAAGTGGGCCCATTGTGGCAGCGATTGTCTTTTTTTTTTGGTCCTTCCAACCCGCTGCGAACATGATCGCCCGCAGGGAAAATTCCATACTCTTCTATTTTTGACGAACTAATTCCAGAAGCTTAATTACCACGAGGCGATCGACCTTCAGGTTTGATTTCGACCTTCTCAAGTTAGTAGATCGACGTCAGAGTAAATTAAATATTTTGTGTTGCTTTTTTTTTATTTAGGTCTATGCCATTCCTAGTGAAGGTATTTATCCTCCAAGAGGAATAACATTGTATACCTCTTCATTGTAAGTTATCCCATTTAATTCTTTTCTATCCTAAATTCTATTCCTCATCCTTATTCATGCCCTTATTACCTTCTTACTTACATGCCTACACACCTTCCCTATCTACTCCGTCCCTTCAATCTCTTCTATCCTCTTATGTTCTGAGATCATTTCTCTTACCTACAGCTCTACATCATCTCTCTCCCTATCTATCCCTCAACCATATTCCCGAAAGCCCCATCCCTCCCTTTCCCATACATATCTCTCTTATCTTATATCTTATATCTCTTATCTTATATCTCTCTCTTATCCCATTTCTATCTAGTCCTCCTGATTCTACCTCACATCCTAATTTATATCCTTATTATAGATCCTTCCTATCTACTCCATCCCATCCCTCTGCTTTATCTTCTTATGTTCTCAGATCATCTCTCTCTTCTTACCTCCTTTAGATTATCCCCCTTCCCAGTTAGCCCTCACCCATATTCCTCTCTTTCACGATCCCTCCCTTTCTCACATATATATCTTCCCTAGTATCCCATATTCCCATCCTCATCCACCACTCCTAAATCTATTCCACATCCTCATTTACACACTTATTATAGACCTTGCCTATCTACTTCTTATCTACTTCGTTCTGAAATTATCCATCTCTTCTCTACACATTTATATTATCACTCTTCCTAGCTACCCCTTACCCGTATTCCCGGAAGCCCAACTACTCCCTTTCCTACATATATCTCCTCTTTCACTTCTCTCATCCGTATCATATACCCCTTCCAATTCTACTCTACTTACTCATTATGCCCTTATTATAGATCCTCTCTATCTACTCCGTCCCATCTATCTCCTATATTTTCTTATGTTCTCGAATTATCTATCTCTCCTCTTCTACTTTAGATTACCTCTCTTCCTTTCTTTTTTATTTACCTCCTACCTTTCACTCATATTCCACTGCTTCACCACCCCTTCTTTGCACCGCCCCTTCTTTTCACCACCCCTTCTTTTCACCACCCCTTCCTTTCTCATATATACCTTTCCTCTCTTATCCCATTACTATCTACCCCTTCTAATTCTACCCTACATCCTCACTTACATTCTTACTGAAGACCTTCCCTTATTACTTCTTATCTACTTCGTTCTGAGATTATCTATCTCTTCTCCACACATCCATATTATCCCTCTCCTTAGCTATTCCTCGCCAATATTCCCGAAAACCTTACCCCTCCCTTTCCCACATGTATCTCCTCTCTCTCCTCTCTCTCTCTCTCCCTCCCTTCCCCCTCTCTCTTGGCCCATCCCTATCACATACCCCTTCTAATTCTACCCCACCTTCTCATTTCTTCCCTTATTATAGACTCACCCTATCTACTCCTTTCCATCCATCTCCTATATCCTCATATACCCATAGATCATCTATCTCTCCTCTCCTATAGATTATCTTCCTGCCTAACTATTCCTCATCCATACTTCTTCTTTCTCCACTCCCTCCTTTTCCTATATATATATCTCCTCTTTCTTCCCCTCCTATAATCCCCTCCTACCGTATTTCCCTCTTTCCAACTTTTTTTCGTTTTCTCGTTTAAATTTGAAGTGAATTTATAGAACCTAATAAGAAAATCCAACTGTTTTTCTAATTATACTATTTGGTTGAAAATTCAACTAATTTATTGAAAAATAATTCTTTTTCTGTTGAAAATTAACTTGTTCACCAGAAACATTAACTTTTCCATTTTTGGTTGCAAATTAATCGTTTTTAGTTAAAATTCAACTATTTGGTTGAAAACTAATTTTTTTCTTGAAAAATTAAAGTTTCTGGTTAAAAATTTAACACTTTTGTTGGAAATTCGTATTTTCAGGTTGAAAATTCTATTATTTTTGTATAAAATTTAACAACTTGATTGTCATTTTTTTCTATCTTGAATAAAAAAATCTTTCCTCATTGAATATTTATCGCTTCTGGTTGAGAATTGAACTTTTTTTTTGAGAACTCGTTTTTCTTTTGTTAAATTAGAATTTTTTGAAAAATTTCAATTTTTTTAAATCGATTTCAATTTCAAATTCAATTATTCTGCTTGACATTATCTGCTTGATTAAAAAATTAACTTGTTTATTGAAGATTCATAATTTTAATTGAAAATTTAAGTATTTTGTTAAAAGGTCATCTTTTTATCGAAAATTCAACTGTTTTATTGATAATTTGTTTTTTTGAATGGAAATTTCTTCTTTTTGGATTGGAAATTCAACTATTTCATTGATGATGCAATGTTTTTTGATTGAAGATCAATCTTGTCAGTTTAAGAATTCGACCATTGTGTTGGAAATTCATCTTTGCAGGTTGGAAATTCAACTTTTTTTGTTGACGAGTCTTTTTTAAATTAAACCGTTCGATTGAGAATTCGTCTTCTTGGATTGAAAGTTTATATATTTTCTTATATATAAGTTCTGGAATGAAAATTCATTTTTCTTGACCGAAAATTCAACTCTCTGTTAAAAAAATAACCTTTACGGCTCAAATATTTAACTATTTAGTTGAAAATATTGAATTTAATTCTTCCTAGCTGACCTTTCCCCTACTTCCTTTTCTGAGCCATCACTTCTCCTCCCCTACTCACCTCCATTTCTGATCTATTTTCCTACTTTTCTTATTTTGCCATACTTCACCTACTTTCCTTCACATACCTCTTCCCAACTTTCCTCATCCCCCCTCCCCTCTGAATTGTCCAACATCCACTCAAATCATTTCCTCTTACTTCCCTTAATACCCCCACCTTCCTCATAATTTCCCATTCTTCACTTATTTTCTTCTAATCTTTCCTAACCTCTCCTCTCATTCACCCTTACTTCTTCTTCGCACTCTTCCCTTAAATCCCTTACTCCCATCACTTAATTATCCCTACCACCCCTTTCCTCATTTCCTCTCACTTTTCTTACTCCACCTTCAGTTCCTCCACTCATTCCCCCTCATTTGCCTCATTGGCCCTACGCTGACTCCTATCACTTCCCTACTTCACCTCCTATTATTCCCTTACTTCTCCTTCTCGTAATTCCTCTACTTACCCTCCTACCTTCCTCCTTCATCATTTCCCCGCACTCTCCCTTCTACGTCCCTTAATATTCAATCACTACGCCTACCTCTCCTTCTCGAACTTTTTCTTTCCACATTTCCCATACTTTCTCTTCCCTCATTTCCACAGCTTCATCTCCCATCACTTTCCTTCCCCCAATACCCCTCCTCTCAATTACCCCTAATTTCTCTTCAGTTCCCTTGAGATCTCTTTCCTCATTTTCCTCAATTTCCCCTCACTTCTCCGACTTCCCCTTCACTCACATCCTCTACTACTACTCCAACTATTTCCTCTTACTTCCACTCCTTAAAAAAAATTACGATGGACTAAGAGGGATACCTGACCAACGAAATGAGCATTTCCTCTTTTAAATCCTATCAGGTGTCGAAATGATGATCTCACGCACTTGGGAGATTTGAGATCCAAATGAGTGAGAGAGAAAGAGAGAGGGGAGGGGTTTCGATCTCATTTCGAAACGTGAATGAGCCGGCGGTCACCTCAAACGAGATTCTCGACTCCTGCCTTCTCCAGGTTCACACTTTTTTCTGCACTCCTTCTTGCTCTCATCTCATTTCTTCCTCTCCTTTCTCTCTTTTTCATTCCCGCTTGCCGGGGCACTTGGAAGTTTTTCTCGAGCAACAATGACCAGCAGCCTCAGCTGTAACACAGGGAGCCGCCAGCGGATCAGTTGGATGATGCACCATCTCTATAGGTAATGACTAATCAACTCAGGAGAGGAACGAGGTGCTTCTTCACCATTCCCGAGCACGTGGATCGTCATTTTTTTCTTAAAAAGGCCGCGTTCGAATCACCCATTCGACACCGAACTCCTCTAACCACTCCTCTTTTACCTAAAAAGCGAAAACCCACTTTTGCCAAGTCAGGGTGTCCAGTAGGGTGGTCCAAAAATGCATTGGAAATTTTCTTTTGAATTTTTATCCAGACACCCCCCAAATTTGTTCGAATCCACCCAAAAATAAATCCATTTTTTTGTTTTGAAAAAAATTATATTTAGGGGTGGCGCAAGCCCCATGAAGTTTAACATGTATTTCCCATAAGAAAAAAAGACGTTTTTGTAAATCTTATTCAGAATCCTCAATATTGTCTCAATCGAGTTGAAACTCAACATTTCTCTTCACAATTAGCCATAGAATACGAATGAAATTTCACTTTTCAAAAACCAACACCATAAGTCTGTTTTATAGGGTCCCAAAGAAACCCCATAAGTGAAAAAATGGGTTTTGCGAGTTTTTGGCGCTAATTATGATTTTTTTGCGATTTTTTCAATGCGACTTGTTTCTAATACATGTAATATTACTTTATACTGAAAATTAGATATTTCAATGAATTGTTTAAACAATTTATTATTGTTTTTAGCAATTTTCTCATAGAATGAAGTTAGAAAGACGCGGTTTTTTCACAAATTTTCCATTTGTTGTCCAATTTTTAATTAGAGGGAAGTGATAGTTCATCAATTTTAACAATAGTGATTGTTTAAACAATTTATTATAATTATTAATAATATTAATTTGAATAATGCTAGAAAGACGCGGTTTTTTTTTAATTTCTGGCTTTTTGTCCAATTTTCATTTGGAGTGAAGTAATAATAAATTCAAGTTAACAAAATAATTGTTTAAACAATTTATTACAATTAATAATAATATTATATTTGAATAATGCTGGAAAGATGCGTTTTTTTTAATTTCTGGCTTTTTTTAAATTTTCATTTGGAGTGAAGTAATAATGAATTCAAGTTAACAAAATAATTGTTTAAACACTTTATTATCATTGTTGATAATATTCTCTTCGCTTAATCGGTAGAATGCTGCGGTTTTTTTTTTAAATTTTCAACTATTTGTTTATTATTTATTAGGCGTGACTTGATAATTGATTAGATTTAGCAAAAATAATTGTTTAAACAAATTATTATTGTTTATGACTATCTTCATCTATATCGATTGCGCCTGATAGTTGCGGCTTTTGGCAATTTTTAACTTTCTGTCTTTTTTTCACTTAGTGAGGTAATAATTAATTAAATTTAACAGAAAAGTTGTTTAAACAATTAAATATTGTTAATAACTATCTTTTCTCAGATAAGTGCTAGAAAGTGGCGGTTTTTTTCTAAAATCTTTCACTTTGCATCGCCTTTTTATTTATGAACAAGTAATAAGTCAACCACAACAAAAATGATTTTTCGAAAGGTATTGTTGTTTTAAGTGAATTATTTTTGCTCTTTTCCAAATGCTTGAAAGAATTAATTTGAAGAAAAAAAGCTATTTTACACAAGAGGCAAAAACAAAGAATTTAATATTTTTATATATTTTGTATTTTATTTAATATTTAAGAATTTAAATATCTGCTTTATTTCAGAAAAATATATATTCACGAAATGGAAAGAGATTATTTAAAATATAGTTTTCTCTAATGTTTATTTATTAATTGTTAGTAATTAAGCAGTTGAAACAAAGTGAAAGATTTTAGAAAAAACCGCCACTTTCTAGCACTTATATAAGAAAAGATAGTTATAAACAATATTAAATTGTTTGAACATTTTTTTTATTAACTTTATTTAATTATTACCTCACTAAGTAATAATTTGTTTAAACAAATATTTTTGCTGAATCTGATCAATTATTAAGTCACGCATAGTAAAAAATAGACAAACAGTTGAAAATTTCAGAAAAAACCACAACATTCTACCAATTGAGCAAATAGAATATTATTAACAATGATAATAAATTGTTTAAAACAATCATTTTTTTAAGTTCAATTCATTATCACTTCACTCTAAATGAAAATTGGGCAAAAAGCCAGAAATTTAAAAAAACGCATCTTTCTAGCATAATATAATATTATTAATAATTCTAATAAATTGTTTAAACAATTATTTTGTTAACTTAAATTCATTATTACTTCACTCCAAATGAAAATTGGACAAAAAGCCAGAAATTTCACAAAAAAACCGCATCTATCTAGCATTATTCAAATATAATATTATTAATAATTATAGTCAATTGTTTAAATAATTATTCTGTTAACTTGAATTCATTATTACTTCAGTCCAAATGAAAATTTAACAAAGAGCTAGAAATATAAAAAAACGCATCTTTCTAGCATTATTCAATTATAATATTATTAATAAGTATGATAAATTGTTTAAACAATTATTTTGTCAACTTGAATTCATTACTACTTCATTCTGAATGAAAAGTGGACAAAGAACCAGAAATTAAAAAAAAAACCGCATCTTTTCAGCATTATTCAAATATAATATTATTAATAATTATAATAAATTGTTTAAACAATCATTTTGTTAACATTGATGAACTATCACTTCCCTCTAATTAAAAATTGGACAACAAATAGAAAATTTATGAAAAAACCGCGTCTTTCTAACTCCATTCTGTGAGAAAATTGCTAAAAACAATAATAAATTGTTTAAAAAATTCATGAAAATATCTCATTTTCAGTATAAAGTAATATTTTATGTATTAGAAACAATTCGCATTGAAAAAACCGCAAAAAAATCATAATTAGCGCCAAAAACTCGCAAAACCCATTTTTTCACTTATGGGGTTTCTTTGGGACCCTATAAAACAGACTTATGATGTTGGTTTTTGAAAATTGATATTTTATTCGTATTCTATGGCTAATTGTTAAGAGAAATGTTGAGTTTCAACTCGATTGATATAATATTGAGGATTCTGAATAAGATTTACAAAAACGTCTTTTTTTCTTATGGGAAATACATGTGAAACTTCATGGGGCTTGCGCCACCCCTAAATATCATTTTTTTTTTTCAAAACAAAAAAAATGTATTTACTTTTGGGTGGATTCGAACAAATTTGGCGGGTGTCCCCATAAAAATTTTAAAAAAAAAATAATTTTTACCCAAACATAAGAGTTTTCAACTAAACCAATGAATCTTCAACTGAAATAGTTGATTTTTAAACCAGAAAGATGAATTTTCAAGTAAAAAATGAAGGATTTTTAAACGAGAAGATTAATTCTTAAATAAAAATATTAATTTTCCTCCAAAAAATGCAATTTTTTGACAAAATAAATAAATTTTTAACGAAATAATTTACTTTTTAATTAAAGAAGACAAAGAAATGAAAAACATCCAAAGGAAAAAAAAAGTTTTCAATTAAACAGCTAATTTTTTAATCAAAGAAATGAATGTCTAATTAAAACGATGAATCTTCGAACAAAAAATTTAATTATAGAATTTAACTTTCAGCCAAATAATTTTATTTCCAACCCAAAAGATGAATGTGTAATAGAAATTATTAAAATTTAACTGGAATACTTGAATTTTTAACCGAATAGAAGAATTTTTAAACAAGAAGATTAACTTTCAAATGAAAAGATAACTTTTTACAAAAA
>CAKNXH010032180.1:0-31680 GCA_932178445.1 Andricus quercusramuli | reverse complement strand
TAACAAAATCCCAAGGTACGCCATGTTGGATCAGGCATTTCGGATTTTAAAAATCTGACTTAAGATTCGTAATTCCTAAAGTAATCTTGAAGTAATCTTGAATTAAAATAAATTCAAGAAACAAACTGCATATCTGAGTTGTCGCAATTTTAATTTTACGATAAAATTTACGTTAGAAGATAATGTCATTGCAATAAGTTTATCCTTTAGCATAAGAAATTAACAAAGTCGCCTTTAACAGACTTCAATGAGAGCCACTATGTTTTATTAATTTCTGACGCTAAAAAATAAACTTATCGTTGTTGCTACAGTTTCTAGTTGATAAAGTTTCAGTTAGACGTAAATTTCAGTGCACAATGATAATTGCAAGATTTTAGATATTCATTTCGTTCCTTTTATTCAATGTAATTCAAAATTACCTTAGGATTCACCGAAAAAACAGAAAAAGGTTATCGGTAGAGCTGCATTCATTCTCAGAAGAAAAAATATATCAAAAAACTAAGAAGGCCATACATAATTCTATTTTTGTATCGACTGTACTATACGGTAGCGAGACATGGACCTGTCAACAAACACGAAAGCTTGCATGAAAAAATGCATGGACGTGAAGGAAGCTAGAGAAGTATGTTAGGACAGAAAAGTGTGATGACATATGTTGATCCTGCTATTTCATTTATTAATTTTTCATTCTTGTGTTTCTCGTTCTGTTGACACTTGTTTCATTTTGGTGTTTTCATCTATAATTTTATGGGCATCCATTATTCATTAAAATATGATTTTGTTTTGAAGGCCACTTTCTCGATGATCATATTATTTGAGTGATTGATTTTTAATTTTTTTATTTGCCATTCTGCTGATTTTTGTAGGCTCCTTGTACCTTTGTGTATTAATTTTATGGACATATGGGATTTACGAAAATAATAGCGAAGTGAAAGCTTTTTGTGTTTTAAATTCCTTCCCTACAAACTTTTTTATTTATGATGAAAATGAGCCCACTACTTATACATCTGAATCAATAAAATTCATGTATATAAAATTTAAAAGAGTTGTTAATTTACTGAATTGAATTTTTCCAAAAAATGTTCTCGAGAATGGGCTCGTGTTAACTATAAACATTATTTCAGAAATCTAACAAAAACTGAAGAAAGAACAATACAGGATAATTATTTTTACAAAACCAGTTTTAAAAGTGAGCACTGTCATGCCTTTAAATGATATGTAAAGTTCTTCAAACCAACAAACAGTGCGAGATTAATGAAGACGCATGCGCACTTTGTAACACATCCATTTTGCGGATTGACGCAATGGACGCGCATTCGTGCCTAAAGTCAAGTAACTTTGTACATTGGCAAAATAAAAATATACCCAAAAATTTTTTCAAACAATTACACGGAAATTTGACTAAAGACCCCCATATGCGACCAAACATTTTTATGGAAAGTTTAATGAAAAGCTGAATAATTTTCTTGGATGATTATTGCAAAAAATAGCCGGTGATACACCTACGCATAGGCGATTTCTGCTTGTTTGATTGCAGCACTTGCCTTCAGCTCTTCGTACTTGCAAATGTTTTCCGAACTCACTTCGCTCGAGCTTCACTCTAGCATTTAATATTGATCCAATTTTTCGCAATGAAAATTCAGTTTCTAAGCACAAAGGGTACTGGAAATACATAAATTGGACTTTGCAATAGAGCACGGCGATAGCGCCGCAAACTTAGAAAATTGTGTTATTTATATAGAAGAATATCGACAGAAATAATTATCAGTTATTGATAAACTTAGGCATGTTCGTTCTTTGGATCTCAAATTAAGAGGCTACAATATGAATCATACAAGATGACTGCTACCACGGTTACTACATTACTACAATATTAACATTACTAAAATTACTAGCAATATGAAGGTTACCTGTTTTTACGTGAGGGATTTGTCGCCAGCAAACGGGTTGACAATTTGAAATTAAAATTTTATAATTTTTATTTTCCACGATGTTTCACAAACTTGTACGTACATGTGTATTTGTCAATTCATAAAAATTGATTTGTACTTAATATTTTATATGTATATTCAACAGGTATTTCGAAATGTAAAGAAAAGTAAGTAAAATTTGCGATAAGTCAGATTTATGGCAAGTCATTATGCAGCAAATATCATTTCGAAAAATTTGAAGTGATTTAGACCGACCTTGCATTTTTTGTGTAACCCTCATGTCTATTACTTTATTATTAATTTACATCAATTAAAACCCTTTCCAAAGTCATATCAGTTCAGTCTGAATGAAAAATCATCCACTTTTCAATTAAGTATTAAACGATCTTAGGTCGGTGGATTGGGTACTAACTGCAAAAACTTAATCTCAGAAATAACGTTACTTTACAGGTTTCTAGGTCAGCCTAAGAAGTCATACATTCTCAAGGATTACAACTGAGTTACCTATGATAACAAATAAATTACCTATGATTAAAAGTGGATTATCACGAATACGTGGATTACGCTAGATAATCAGTGGATTGCAATAGATATCAAGTGCATCAGACACCGGCGTACATTGTTAGCATTTCAGGGATTTCTGCGTGAGAAATTGGAAAATATCTCAAAATCTAACTTTCAAATCTGTTCAAGATTGGGAATCTTATCAGACGAGGAGAAGATTCATCTACTTTTATTATTCTAAAGCGCTCTAAGATTGGTGAATGCTTGCCTAATGGTGTTTCCCCTATTTCTTCTCTGGTCATTCTTTCAACCACACCGCTGTACATGTTTATTTTCGCCCGTTTTTGAAAGCTTGAAATTATTATATACATTCCGCGAAGAATTTTACGAGCTACCACTATTGCCAAGACTTCTCCATCAGACGTTGATAATACAGTTTGTTCTTCGGTTGGCATAGGCAGAAGGACATTATTTTCTCCTTTCATATAAATTGATTTATCGCGGGGAAAAGTGTATTTTCGAATTTCAAATCGCCGGGACGGATTCGTTTTAGGAATTAGCCGAACAGATCTGAGTTCTTCAGGTATGTATCTAAGTATGTATGAAGAAGAATCACTGGCAGGAGGAGACCTGTCCCTTTCACGAAGATGAGGCTCGGAACGAGGAACGGCAGTTTCAGGGCTTGAACTCTGCGAACTTGACTCTGCAACAAGAAACAGATTTGTATTTTTTTAGAGTAGACAATCGTGTGTTAGTGGGGGTGATCCTTATTTAGTTTTGTTGGAAATGGTTTTTGCGATTCTGGTGCGAAAAACGAAGAAAGAATGTCTTCCCAATTTTAAACAAATAATTAATACTTGTCCATCGCCCCAGCAGGCATTTGAAGTTTTCCATTAAAATTCACATGAAAGAAACTGTCCAAAAACGTTTAATTCACGTAACTGTTTCAGTTTTTAGGGTTTTGTAGCAGAAGGCAAAACGCTTATATATAGTTTTAGTCGTGTGACCGTCTGTCGGCCTTTTCACCCAATAGGGTCGGATACGATACAATTGAATCAAAAAATTTTCTAAGTGAAATAAAAACATACATATGGTAAACATTCAAATTATTATATCAAATAAGCTACAAAAACTTTTTTCGTAGGCGAATTTCGCCGCGGCCGGGAGAAGTCCCACTAAATAAGTCATCACGCGACCAGTTTTCCGAGGAAAAGTTATTTTAGGGCATCAAATTCCAAGGGACATATCTTCCTGCAGAATCGCTTCTCACTTTGAAATAAAATGTAATGCTCTGAGGCACCAGTGATCATGTTCACATGGGATGATGAGTTCTATGTAATGCTTACATAATCTTAATTTCGAGAAACTCAAAATTTCCAAAATGTACTACATTTTTTTACTATTTGGGCCATAATGTTGTCATATTTTATAGTTATTCACTAAGAATATGATAAAAAAATATACACAATATATATAAAAAATTTCATAAATTGTTCTAAAGCAAAGTGTGGACAGGAAGCTCAAATCGTTGAGAAAATCTTATAAAGCGGTCAATCAACAATTACAAAAACAGCTTATTTCTGTTGTTTTTACTTGAATATTTGAAAGCTTTGGTAAGAAAATAACTTTGACTTCAGAAAGCATTCGATGATTCCAGAAATACAAAATTTTTTAGTCAAATCCAAACCTTCACTGTTCAATAATTTGAAATTGATGTTGCTAAAAATTTTATACTTTTAGTTAAATACGTTATAAAAGAGACAATTTTAAAGAAGTATACATGGGGAATTGCATAGTTTTATTTCAAAACTAGGAGAAACAATTTTTTTTATAGAAACATTGAAGAATTCTAGTTCAAAATTTAATATACAAGCTCTAATTTTAAAATTATAAAAAAGAAAACGCACAAAATTGAATAATATTCAATTGAAAAATGATAAGTAAAGCAATTTGAATCGCTCAAACTTTTATCATTTCCAATTGAAAGCCCAAATACTTGAATAGTGCTTTTTTCTCAATGTGTAAAATTCTCAATCCCATAAGTGTGACACTTTTTCAATTTTGAAATTGTCACATTATATTAGCATTTATAATTCAAAAGTTTTCCATCAATTATTTATATTGTTAGCAAGATTTGTTATGCTTCCAATATAATAAATGTTATACAATTTACAGAATCGTTCATCAAAACATGTCAAAAATTAGAGTTCAAGATTTCAATGACGAATGATATCTTGAATTGATAATTACCTTTGATCTACTACAATTGAAAATAGTCACATATAATTTTTTTTTGAATCGTTATCTGCAAAAATTAAATCTGCATTAACCCGAAATTGGCATGTTTATTAAGTCAAATACCTTTTTGAATACTTTGTACATCTTAGATTTCTTTATTTTTGTTTCTAAGAGATATTCATTCATTTATATTTCTAATTAAACATTAAGTAATGAATTTCTTTTCAACGAAGCGCCTAAAATTGATATAATTACCAGATTTGGGTATTAAATTTTTCATAGAATTTTTGAAAAACGATTCATATGAAATAGAAGCGGAGTGATGTAAAGTGAATTATATCAATTTCTCGTTCCTCCAGTATCAAGTACTATATAAAAATAGAATGATTTGATTGTAAATTAAAAACGAGCATTGTTTTAAATGACTGTTCCTTCTGAATCATGATGTTTCATTTATTGAATTTCAATTTTTGTGTTTCTGGTTCTGATGATACTTGTTTGATTTTGGTGGCTTTATCTATTATTTTATGGGGATTCTCTATTCATTCAAAATGTGATGTTGGTTTAAAGGATAATTTCTCACTCACAATATTATTTTCGCAATTGATTTCTAATTTTTTCATTTCTCATTCTGCTGATTCTTTTGGGCTTTTTGTACCTTTATGCATTAATTTTATAGTCATTCTACATTCAGGATTCAGTGTTGAAAAATAAAATCTTGATTGGGTTAAAATTACTTTCCTACAAATTATTTAATTGGTTGTGAAAATTTTCCCACTATGCATGTATACCGAGACATAAAATTCATGTAAGCAAAGTTCGAAAAAAATCATTAATTGATTACATTGCATTTTTTAAGCAGTTTTTTCGAGAAAAGGTTTGAAACAGCTATTATTATATAGTTATTTTGCAACACCCCCTTGAAAGTAACGAAATCCATATCTCTAAGTGATATGCAAAGTGCTTTAATCCAAATATACTGTACGAAAATAATAATGGCGCAAGCGCACTTTTGAACGCATATATTTTGAAAATCAACGCAATAGACGCGCATTCCCGCTCTAGAGATACGTAACTTTGTTAACCGGAAAAATAAAAATATTCCTAAAAATCTTCTTTTTTCTTAATTATACAGAGATTTAGCTGAAAACCACATTACGGGGTGGGAATTCTGTGAAAAGTATGGAAAAGTGCTAAATAATTTTCTCGGGTGGTTGTAGCAAAAAAAAGCTCTACCACTAGCCTCCGACTCGTGCTTCAAGTATTCGGCTCACGCTGCGAATTTTACACTCTTCGGCTGTCGCCTCTTTTCCGCACTTGTTTTAGAAATAGTTATATGTACATTGTCATAGATCAGATACACGATATATTTAATTTCGCATTTAACTTTAATCCGCTTTCCCACAATGAAAATTCAGTTTGTATATAGCCCTGTAGCGGCGCTACAACAAATATCTTCATTACTACAATACTAACATTACTCCAATTAATAACAGAATGGAGGTTACCTGTTTCCATATGAAGGATTCCAAAACACTTTGAGATTGGTGAACGGGTACCCAATGGAGTTTCCCGGATTTCCTCTGGGGTCATTTCTGCGACGACGCTACTGTCCATGTTTATTTTTGCCCGTTTTTGACAGCCAGTCATTGTTGTATAAATACCACGAAGGTAACTATTAGCCTCCACTATTGCAAAAACTTCTCCTTTAGACGTTGATAACACAGTTTTTTCCTCGATTGGCATTGTGACAAGGACCTGATGTTCTCCTTTCACTTGAATTGGTTTATTGCGAGGAAAAGTATATTGTCGAAATTCAAATCGCCGGGACGGATTCGTGATAGGAATAAGGCGAATAAATCTAAATTCTTCAAGTGTGAATCCAAGTAAGTATGGAGAAGAATGACTGGCAGGAGGAGATTTGGAGATGGCATGAAGTGGAGGCTCGGAATGAGGAGGAGTCCTGCTTGAAGAACCCGGAGCGGGATGTCTGGCAGGAGAATTAGAAATTTCGGAACGAGGAACATCAGGCCGAGGGTTTGAAGTCTGTATGCTCAAATCTGCAAGAAGAAACAAAGCTTTACGTCTTCTCAAAGTAGGACATCGTGTGTTGGTGAGTATTAATGAACGAATTACGAACTGGCGTGGTGCAGTGACGAACAATGTATTGTTATTTTAGGTTAATAAAACAAAAATGCTAATTTGAAGAATCAAAATCAACTATCATTTATAACGCCTAGTTTGATTTACTCTCATTTTAATCTAATTTAGTCTAATTCAAACATCATTTAAGGTCCTAACGGCGAGTCAATTCAAATTCTTTTCCATTCGAAAAAGATAAAACTTGAAAAATAAGCATTTCTTCGAATTGAAAACAGAAAGAGAAGTGAAACAATTCTTTCATTTGAAAGATAACAATTATAGAAGTAAAACATTTTTCCAATTGTAATGCAAGATTTATAAAAGTAAACAATTTTGTTCTTTCACTTTTTGTACACCACCTATGAGGTAAAGCAAAGGGCGCGTTTTTTCTTGTGGTTTCCCCATTATGTCTAATCCACATGGATGCATTGATTGATAGATGGATAGATTGATGGATGAATTGATCGATGGATGAATTGATGAATATATCGGTGGGGTGATAGAATTTTTGATTATCGTTCGATATATTTGTTTCGATGTTTGTGATTGTTTAACCTTTCTTTGATTTGAAATATCTGATCAACTGGTTTGTGCTTCATTGCGCAATCCTTCTCTGGTGGTCTTCATTTTTCGCCTGAATCCTCTTCTCCCTCAGTTTGCGACCGTTTGCAGATGTTGGCTACGATTTTCTCCTCACCTTCCTCTCGGTTGTAATTCATGCAACTGATGAAAAATTTCAGCGCTGCCTTCCTGAAGCCACATGACGAGCAGCACCCTTTTTTGCATGAACAGGAGAGGAACTTGAGAAGAGCCTTTTGAGCAGGATATTGTGTCATTGTGACTCGATTGGAGACCAGCAGCACTTATTCTGAACTTATCATCAGATTCAAAATTGATATAATGTTCAGAAAAATGCAGAAGAATGAAGATTGAAGGGAAGCACGTTTGGCCCTTCTCGAGGCACAGACACAAGATCCTGCTCCTGAAACTCTCCTCAAATTCATCTCCTGCAAATGCAAAAAAGGATGCGGCTTAGCGTGTGGTTGCAGGAAGGTAGGGCTGAAATGTTCCGTCATTCGCATGAACTGCAATTTACTTCACTTCATAGGTGGTGTGGAAGCAAGTACAATTATCAAAAATATTTATCATTACAATTATATTATGAAAGCAACAACAACAATAATAATAATAGATTCAATGCTTTCACGATGATTCATTATAATAAACTAAAATTTGGAGATTTCTTGGGTTTCAATCGTGTGCGAAACTATGAATGTTGCCGACGTTTCATGAACATTGCAGTTCACTTCTTCAGGGCTGACCTGAAACTGAAGTTTCAGGTTATATTGTTCTCATAAATGTATTCTCTGCGATGCCTGTGATTGACCAGAGTGCTCCATGGTGGGGACTGGTCGAACTTGATTGGCCAATCAAGCCTTTTTTAATAAGACCGGGAGGACGGAAAGCCAAATCGGATTGGTATTATATCCATTGTCCTTATTCATGTAATTAGGGCGTTTCAAGATTTCGATGCTTCTCTATGATTTCTTGGAGAAATATTATATGTTTTTGCGATGACGGTTGTTTTGTCAAATAAAATGCTATGTCCTATTTCGTTATGATGCTCAGCTACTGCTGATTGCGTGAAATGTTTTAGCTTGACTTCACTCTCATGTTTCTTTACATGTTGACATACCGCCCTCAAGGTTTCTCCAATATAGACTTTGCCACAAGAACAAGGGATTTTATATACTCCCGGATCACTGAAAGGTTCCTTTTTATCTTTAGGGTTGTATAGCAGTTGCCCTATTTTCGCAGGTGGCTTGAATATAGTTTGGATGTTGTGTTTGTTGAGAATTCTTCCTATTTGTTCTGTGATACCTTGAATGTAGGATAGGATGGTGGTAGTTTTTCTCTCTCTTCCTTTAGTAGGTTGTCTTGACTTGTTTTTTTGAGTGTATTTTCTTATCGCTTTATTAATTTGTTTCCTTTGTGTAATCATTTGTATAAGGATTTGTTTAACATTTTGTAGTTCCTTTTATAAGTTTTCTCTATCAGTTATGGAGACAGCTCTGTATACCGGGGAGTTGATGACCGACTGCTTTTGAGATGGATGGTCGTGGGAGGAGGCATGCAGGTATCTGTTTGCATGCGTGGGTTTCCTGTAAACTTGATGTCCTGATGTGTTATCAGATCTTTTGTGAACTAGTACGTCCAAGAAAGGTAATTTTCCGTTTTGTTCATTTTACATGGTGAACTGGATATTAGAGTGTATTTGATTGATGAAATCGAAAAATTTATGTAGTTCATCTAGTCCATGTCTCCAGATGACAAAAGTGTCGTCAACGGCACCAAAATTCCGGTTTAAGCTGGGGTTTGTTGAAGATTTTAGTTTTTGTAGATTTCCCATAAAAATGTTGGCTATTACAGGTGAGATTGGAGATCCCATTGCTGCTCCTGAGGTCTGTTCGTAGAATTCGTTACGGAGAGAGGAATAGGCATTAGTGAGACAGTGTTCGATCAAAGGTGTGAGATTTAAGGGAAGTTTGGATTTAATAATATTGAATGTATCAGAGAGTGGTACTTTTTAAAAGAGAGATGCTACGTCGAAACTCACTAGGATGTCTTGGGGTTGAATGTGAATCTGTTGTATTTTTCTGATGAAGTCAAAAGAGTTTTGGACGTGTGTGATAGAGTTTCCTGTGAAAGGAATCAGTTTTTCGGTGAGAATGTGTGCTAGGTTGTACGTTGGTGAATTTATTGCGCTGACGATTGGTCTGAGTGGGATGTAGTTTTTGTGGATTTTTGGGAGTCCGTGAAGTTTTGGAGAGATGGGATTAGAAGGGTATAATTTAGATATTGTGGTGCATTTGTCTGCAGATAATATTATGATGTCTTCATTCTGATTGAGTTCTTTAATAGCTGTTCCTTCTTGTTTTGTTAAGTTTGAGGAAGGACGTTGGGCTTCGCGTAAAATGTTGGCCGTCCTACGCCGTATTAAATCCTTTGCAAACTTCACCTCAAATCTCACACCTTTGATAGAACACTTTCCCACCAATACCTATTTGCCTTTTAATAACGAATTCTACAAACAAACCTCAGGAGCAGCAATGGGATCTCTAATCTCACCTGTAATAGCCAAAATTTTTATGGAAAATCTACAAAAACTAAAATCTTTAACAAATCCCAGCTTAAACCGGAATTTTGGTGCCGTTACGTTGACGAGACTTTTGTCATCTGGAGACATGGACTAGATGAACTACATAAATTTTTCGATTTCATCAATCAAATACACTCTCATATCCAGTTCACCATGGAAAATAAACAAAACGGAAAATTACCTTTCTTGGACGTACTTGTTTACAAAAGATCCGATAACACATTAGGACATCAAGTTTACAGAAAACACACGCATACAAACAGATATCTGTATGCCTCCTCCCACCACCATTCATCTCAAAAGCAATCGGTCATCAACTCCCTTGTACACAGAGCTATCTCCATAACAGATAAAGAAAACTTACACAAGAAACTGCAAAATGTTAAACAAATCCTAATACAAAACGATTACACAAACAAAGAAATTAATAAAGCGATAAGAAAATACATTAAAAAAAACAAGTCAACAACCTACTAAAGAAAGAGAGAGAAAAACTACCACCATCCTATCCTACATTCGAGGTATCACAGAACAAATAGGAAGAATTCTCCACTAACACAACATCCAAACTATATTTAAGCCACCTGCGAAAATAGGACAACTTCTAAACAACCCTAAAGATAAAAAGGAACCTTTCAGTGATCCGGGATATATAAAATCCCTTGTCCTTGTGACAAAGTCTATATTGGAGAAACCGGGAGGGCGGTAAGTCAACGTATAAAGGAACATGAGAGTAGAGGCATGCTTAAAAAATTCACGCAATCAGCAGTAGCTGAGCATCATATCGAAATAGGACATAGTACTTTATTTTACAAAACAACCACCATCGCAAAAACGTACGATATTTTTCAAGAAAAAATAGAGAAGCAATCGAAATCTTGCAGCACCCTAATAACATGAATAGGGACAATGGATATAATACCAATTCGATTTGGCTTTTCGTTCTCCCGGGTTTTTAAGAAAAGGCTTGATTGGCCAATCAAGTTCGACCAGTCCCCACCATGGGGCACTCTGGCCAATCACAAGCATTGTGGAGAATACATATATAAGAACGACATAACCTGAGACATAAACCCTGAAGAAGTGAACTGAAATTTTCACGAAATGTCGGCAACATTCATAGTTTCGCACACGATTGAAACCCGAAAAATCTTTAAATTTCTAATTTAAATTCATTATAACAAAAATATTAATAAAAGTTCAATATAATAATAATATTGATAATAATGCTAATGATTAATAATTGTACGATTGTACTGCAATTTCAGTTCAAAAAACTTTTTTCTAGGATACACCAAACAGGAGATATTTGTAACAACATGGATTTTGGGCCTCATTTTTCAAAATTGTGACCCAGGTTAAGTGGGAGGTGTTAGCAAACTTAGTATGTTTTCCAGGATGTCAAAAAGTACTATTTTATGATTTTTATTCTTTTCAGCATTTTTTTTCCAGGTCAAAGTACATATTACAAGATCTGTTATAACGACGAAGCATCGTAGAAAATTATTATTTCAGACTCTTAATTCCTTTAAAAAATTCTCTGTTTCAAACCAGAATTGTAATTATTATGGCCAAACATTATCTGATGTTTTAATTCAGAATTATAATCTTTTCTAGAATTCCTCGTTACGAACAGAACTCTTTCAGATTGTACAAATCGTAATTTGCAGAAAGCTTGAAAATGGAATTAAAATTGGAGATATCTTATTATTGTATTCACCAATAGAATTGAGGATAGCTGCCCAGGAAAACACGAGAGTAGAAACAATCCTCATATTTTCGAATTAGAGGAAAAACTAAATGATATAATAATGAAGAATTTCATCAATAATGTAACTGATGTATTGCTTCATCAGATTATATAAACATATAGTCGTTATCTCCCCGATTGTAGACGTGAAGCTTGTCCTTATCAGATATTTACATTTCATCAGAGTTAGATTTATGAAAAAAATGTTAGTTTTGAATTCGTGGAAACTGATATCACAATTTGTGCAATCGAAATTTTCTATTATAATTTAGAAATATAATATATTTCTTTTTCTAAAATCTGAAAGAGGGAAGTTTCAAGTTCACGAAAATTCTTCTTTGCAAGAAAAATAAAGTTCAATTTCAAACCAATTCAGATTTGAGACAAGAAGCTTTTAATATTTTATGAATCATGACTTAGATCAGCGATTGAGTAACTCCCATGCTTTGAAATTTGCAAGAGAGAAGTTTCAAATTGTCATGAATTCTGACATGGAATAAGGATTAATTGATATTCCCTTCTTCTAAATGAGAATCAAAATGATTTTTCAAAATTCGCGTTCTGTGTGAATATTTTCTGTCAGAACTGTATGGATTTATTTACAGAAATGACCTATTCCGAATCACAAGCTCTAGCGAAAAATTCTACACTATTCAAAAGTTTGTTTATGGTTTGGGATGTTCATTTATTAAATTTCAATGTCATATTATCCAAACATAACATTTGGAATATTGTTTTTAATATAAAATTTGCAAGGCGATAATTTAAATAAAAATGTGAATGATTAAAAAACTCTAACCGAAAACTTATTGTTTTTCTTCAAAAATAGCAAAAAACACTACAATTATGCATTTGTGTCAACTTGAGAAGGCTTCAAGTATTATTATTTAAACCATTTTTTTTCACTCTTCAAGCATATCGCCCGGAAATTTGGTCGAATCCATGAAAAACTTGAAACTCTATAATTCTCTTTCAAATTAGCCACAGAATACGCATGAAAACTTATTTTTTAAATATAACCCCCAGAACTCTCTTTCATAGGGTCCCAAAAAACCTCATAAGTGAAAAATTGGGTTTTGCTAGTTTTTGGCGTTAATTATGATTTTTTTGAGGTATAATAATCTCGCGCTTTGCGCTCGATGAAGTCTTTACCTCGCGCTACGTGCTAGGTCTTTGTATTTCCGCCATTCTTCTTTCATTCTCTCAGCATGCCCAAACCATCTCAAAGAATTTCTTTCACATACGTCAACTAGTGTCTGGTCTACACCAAAATCTTTGGGGATTATATTATTACTCACTATGTCCATCAGTGTTTTGCCGCATATCATGCGCACTCCCATTCTTCTCATGAAAGATTCAGGTCTCGCTACCGTACAACATAGTCTTTATAAATATAAAATTACAGCTTACAGCTTCACTTGATATATTTTCACTTCTGATAATCGGCACGGTTGGTCGATAACCTCGTTACCCTCGTTTATTCGTCTATCTAACGTCCCATCTATCTTCCGTCATCAGTAAATAGGCTACCAAGATATACGTACTTATCAACTTCTTCTATTATCTCATTATTTAGGACAATGTTAAACATTGTTTTCTCACACTTGTATCCAGTTTGTTCAACATTCTTTGCAAGTCTTCGATTGAATCTGCTACAACAACCTTACCATCTGCGAACGCTAACCCACGTACCCTTATTGTCTTGAGATCCACACCTTCTAACACCTTGCATTAGACCGAACCAAGTTAATGAATTAGGATTCTTCTCATTCAGAAGAAGTAAATATCGATAAATCCATATTCCATGTCAGAATTCATGACAATTTCAAACTTCTCTCTTGCAAATTTCAAAGCAAGGAAGTTAATCATGTAATAAAAAAACAACATATAACAACAGGTGTTGTAGAATTTTCATTTTATTTCATGCAAAATTCAATATTTTCTATTAAAAAAGAAGACCATTCTCATGTATTCGTTCTGATGTTTGTGATCTGGTAACTTTTATTCGGTCTGAAATGCTCGTTTAGCCGGTTTGTGCTTCTTTGTGCAATCCTTCTCTGGTGGTTTTTATTTTTCGCCTGAATCCTCTTCTCCATCGACATCTCATTCATTCAGACACTTAGTTTCCCATTAACCCTCACACTCCATTTGGTACCAGCATGTATTGTTTTTATTGTTTGTAGGAGCCATCAATCGACTCCGTGCTCTTTTTTCCTTACTCTCAAACATTTTTCTGTTATCTGCCCTACGCTAAATATTTCATCTGCAAATGATCTTTCAGAAGAATTTTCGGAAAACGATTCATATTGAATAAAAGCGGAGTGATGTAAAGTGAATAATATGAATTTCTTATTTCTCAAGTATCAAGTACTATGTAAAGATAGAATCATATTATTGTAGATTAAAATCTAGCGTTGGTTTGAAGGATTGTTTCTTGTTGACCAGGCTATTTTATTAAATGATCTTCAATTTTTTATGTCACTTTTTTTGCTGATACTTGTTTGATTTTGGTGTCTCCATCTATTATTTTATGAGCATTCTGTATCCATTGAAACGTGATGCTGCTTTAAAGGACAGTTTCTCAATAATCATATTATTTTAGTATTTGATTCCTAATTTCTTTATTTCTTGTTCTACTGATTTTTATGGGCTTTTCTACCCGAACGCATTAATTTTATGGTCGTTCTGCATTTAGGATTCAGTGGTGTGAAATGAAGTATTTATTCCTTTTAAATTCCTTTCCTACAAATTATTTTATTTGCTGTGAAAATTTCCCCACTATTCATGCATAGAAAGCAATAAAATTCATGTAAGTAAAGTTAAAAAAAATCATTAATTGATTAAATTGCATTAAAAATTTGTTGTTTCCGAGAATAGGTTAGAAATAGCTATAAAAATTATTTTAGAAATCTGTCAAAAATGGAAGAAACAACAATGGAGGATAAGTATTTTGCAGAACCCACCTGAAAAGTAAGGATATTCATGTCTCCGAATGATATGTAAAGTGCTTTAGTCGAACATACTCTGCGAGATGTATAATGAGCATTCGCACTTTGAAACACATAGATGCTAAAAATTCTTTCTTTTCAAGTATACAGAAATAAAGATGGAAACCACCATATGGGGTCGGGAATTTTGTGAACTCGCTTCGCTTTACTACTAACCTCCGACTCATGCTTCTAGTCTCCGGCTCATGCTGCAAGTTACACTTCTTGGCTGAATTAGAAAGAAAAAGACAAATTAAACAATTGAAAGATAAAAATTAGAGAAGTAGCAAATTTTTTATTTTGTAATGCAAGTTTTGAAATCTGAAATAAATAAAAATTGTAGACGTAGAGTAACGGACTTTTCCCCTCATTCTTCTAGTCTTCGAAGAAGTATTGAAAAAGCCTCACTTGGAAAAAAATGCTGAAGAGATGAAAATTGGTAATAGAGTACTTTTCGTCATATGTGCTGAAAAAAAAACTAAGTTTTCTAGCACCGCCCACTTAAGCTTCGCCGCCATTTTCGAAAATGGCGCCTAGAATCTGTGCTTTTGAAAAGATATCCTGTTTGGTGCATAATAATAATGATTAATTGTTAGCATTATTATTAATATTATAATATTGAACTATTACACAGCCCCACAAAAAAATTAAATTTCATATCCCTGAACCAGACCCATGCATCCTCATGTATTTTTTATCGCTGAATCCGAATCCGAGGACAAAAAAATTCATATACGCCGAAAATGTTAAGCTAGAGCCAAAAAACACCCCTAGAATGGGGTGAAAATGAGATTCAGCAACGAGCAAACTTGTTGTATCTTAATCAATCAAATTATACGAATTTTCAAGTGTAAAGCGCATAAAATTGATTTGAAACACCCCTCCCCACCTACTTCACCTACCCCCTAACCCACCTAACCCCTAAAAATGACATCTAACAAACGACAAGCAGGCTAACCCACCTACCCCTGGAAACAGCGAGTTTAGTCGCCTATTTTTTTGAAATAATTACATTTGACACCACAAGCGTGCTAACCCACGTACCCCCTAACTAACCTAACCCCTAGACACGAATCCTACTGAACCACAAACAGGCTAACCCACCTACTCCTGGGAACAGCGAGTTTAGTCGCCTATTTTTTTGAAATAATTACATTAAACACCACAAGCGTACTAACCGACGTACCCCCTAACTCACCTGACCCTTAGGAACAAATCCTTCAAAACAACAGACAGGATAACCCATCTACCTCTGGGAACAGCGAGTTTTGTCGCCTATTTTTTTGAAATAATTACATTGGACACCGCAAATGTGCTAAACCACGTCCCTTGAACTTAGGGGTAGTTTTTTTCGAATATTTAGGGGTAGCTTATAAGTATTACGTTTGACCCAGGATACTTACCGTCCAGCGCCGATTTTCATGTAACTTGGCACAGGGGTAGAGTTAAAAAAACAGGGGTAGTGTTTCGACTAAACTCGCTGTTTTCATTGTAGGTGGGTTAGCCTGCCTGTGGTTTGGTAGGATTGGTTTCTAGGGGTTAGTTGTGTTAGGGGGTACGTGGGTTAGCACTCTTGTGGTGTCGAATGTGATTTTTTCAACAAAAAAATAGGCGACTAAACGTGCTGTTCCCAGGGCTAGCTGGGTTAGCCTACCTGTGGTTTGGTAAGATTAGTTTCTAGGGGTTACGTGAGTTGGGGGGTACGTGGGTTAGCACGCTTGTCTTGTCGAATGTAATTATTTCAAAAAAATAGGCGACTAAACTCGCTGTTCCCATGGTAGGTGGATTAGCCTGCTTGTTGTTTGGTAGAGGTGGTTTCAAGGGGTTAGCTGTGTTAGGGGGAAGGTGCGGTAGGTGGAAAGGGGTGTTTCAAATCAATTTTATGCGCTATACACTTGAAAATTTGTATCATTCGATTGATTAAGATGCAACAACTATGCTCGTTGTTTAATCTCATTTTCACCTTATTCGAGGGGTGCTTTTTGGCTCTAGCCAGCAATTTTGGGGGTATATGAATTTTTTGACCTCGGATTCGGATTCAGCGATGAAAAATACATAGGGATGCATGGGTCTGGTTCAGGGATATCAAATTTAAGTTTTTTTTGTGGGGCTATGTAATGGGTTGGTCCAAAAGTGCGTTGGGTTTTTTTTTTCAATTCTCAGGCATATCGCCCGGAAACTGTTTTGAATCCACAATAAAGATAGATACGTTTTTTAATGAAAAACATAATATTCGAAGGTTCCACAAGCCCTATGAAGTTCAATATGTACTTATCATGAGAAAAAAATACGTTTTTGTCAATTTTATTCACGATCGTTAATATTAGGACCTCCTTGAGTGACAAATTGGGTTTTGCGAGTTTTTGGCGCTGCTTATGATTCTTTGAGGTTTTTAAAAAATACAAATTGTTTTTAATGCATAAAATTCTATTTTCTACTGACAGATAGCGGTGAATAGGAATTCTTCAAACAATTGATATTGTGTTTAGCAATTTTCTCTTAGAATAAATTCAGGAAGTTGGACATCCCTATTGTATGTGTGTGAACATTGGTTTGTAAGACACATATGTACAGAGATGAAAAATATTGGTGAAAACATTCCTCAATTTTCAATTGTTATCAACTTTTATGAAACTTGAAATCTTGTTAAATCACTTGGCACCATTCTATAGCACTGTAAGCAATACCAAATAAACAAAACATGAGCAAAATCGATTGCGATAGATGAAAATGATTGCTTCTGGAATCCAATAACGAATTATGCATTTCATCAAGGATGAGACTAGTTATTAAATACTCTTGCACTCAATGAACAGAAAATGGAAAAATAAAATTTATTGAAAAGAAATTTTCTAAATATTAAAAATTGTATTTGAATAAAATTCCTTAGTATTTTTAACTGGTCCTCCAATCATATCAAAGACATTTCCCAAATTACTATTAATTTCCGTGGAATCCATCTTTTTGGAAAATAAACAATGGTAATAAAAATTAGAAATGGTAGAAGCTTCACTACCTGAGTTCAAATTCACACAATAGATTTCACTATTTTTCCATAATCATCACAACACTAACAGAAGATAAGCATTATTGTCATAAGAAACAAGATTTCATTTCGACCTAAAATACATTTCTAAACAGAGATTTAAACTAAATATTCGTTTTAGTCTGCAAGGATTGCTTATGAATATTTTTGAGAGTTCATTAAAATGGGGCAAAAAATGATGCTACGTCAATTTGTTGGAAGAAATCTATTTTTTACTTAAATGTTGTACACAGGATGTTGTTTAAAACAAGCTTTTTTAGGAATGTGTTTTTTTAAAATTATTTCTCCTTCTGTAATCTTAATAGATTTTTTCAGAATCAACCACAAAAACCTTTCTTTCTATGAATTACAGTTTTGATGTTAGATTTCAAGTGACAATGTTGAGTTTGTTCAGAGGAATAATTTCATACAGCACTTTTCATGCCTACATCATGCGAAATCTAACTTTCAAATCTGTTCAGTATTGGGAAATTGATCAAATTTGGACGAGAGTCGTTTACCCTTATTATTTCAAAACTCTTGGAAATTGGTGAGTTTCTGCCTAACGGGCTTTCCCTAATTTCTTCTATGGACATTCCTTCAACGGTACCGCTGTACATGTTTATTTTTGCACGTTTTGGGAAGACAGTTCCTACTGAATACACTCCACGAAGTCTACTATTCTTCTCCACTATTGCAAACACTTCTCCATTGGATGTAGATAATACAGTTTGTTCTTCAGTTGGCATAGGAAGATATACATTATGTTCTTCTTTCAGTTGAATTGGTTTATCGCGAGGAAACGTATATCTTCGAATTTCAAATCTTCGATACGGATTCGTGCGGGGAATAAGCCGAATAAATCTAATTTCTTCAAGTTTATATCCAAGTATGGATACAGGAAAACGTTTTGCACGAGGAGCGCTGTACCTGTCACGAAGAGGAGGCTCGGCAGGAGGTGAAGAACCTGGAGCATGATGGCTGTCAGGAGAATAAGAAATTCCGGAACGAGGGACACCAGCTACAGAGTTCAAACTCTGTGAACTTAAATCTGCAGGAAGAAATAGAGAAACATCGTTAATTGGAAAAATTGAAAAATAAATGTTTTTTTATGTCACGGTGTTTATATACGGAAAAAAGTTTGCCTGATATGTAGCTAAAAAACTGCGGGGATCTCTTCGTAATGACTCTAGATGCTAGAAAATCACCCTCCAAAAATCTGATCTGATCCTTTTTTCAAGATATCTTAGAAATAAGATTTTTATTCGAATTATTCAAAAATTCATATATATTTCAATAAGTACAGCATAAATTAGAAATGAATTTCGTTTATAAAAATGATATATTCTCTTTTACATTGAAAATATAATAATAATAATATTGACAAGCAGAAATAACAATAATTTCGATATAATGTGTTAAACACGAATAAATAAACATGAATACATTATGACATTATTATTACATTATGATATGAAGAGTCAGTAATAAGATTGATTTTTCGTCTTTTCCAAAATTTTAAAAACTCTCTATGTGCCGCTTCTCCGGCTTGCTCTGACCATAAGCCTAAATTTTGGGTATTCAATAGTTCTAGGCATTGTGTCAAGTGCCGCATAAGGACATACATTTTCGGGGTTTCGGTTGTATTCGAGCTTAACAATGCGCTGTGCAATTCTTTAATGAGCTTTCCTATATCTGCAATCGGATCAAGTCTCTTGATCGAAAAACATAATTTAACAATTTTATCCATTATTTTAAATGCAGTGACATACGGTGTGATGGCAAATGGATCGACATCTACATAAATTTCTCGATCAAAGAGTTTGTCAGCTTTTCTTGACAATTTTCTGAATGCATTGCCTTCAAATACCTCCCCGTGATAATTCTTTGAGACCAATCTCAGTTTTGAAGGCCACAAAAGAGCTTTCTCTCGACCGACAAGGTGCACTAGACCATCCCAAAACAAATGGTTATTAAACCCTTGTAAGATATGAAGTTCTGGAATTATTGTACATTTATCAAGAATCAACAAATCGTCTTTTTCTTTGAAAAGTAGCTAGATTTTCATTTTTGCCAAGAGAAATAAACTTGTCATAATCTTTTCTCAAATAATCAAATGTTTTAAGAGGTAAAACTTCCACTTCCTCGGACACATGATTTTCGTTAACAAATTTCCTCAAATCTTGAAGACCAACAAAGCAATAAGGACTAGGATACATTTACGTTGCCGTTTGTTGTCCATTCACGATCAGTAATATTTTGAAATCAGGAACAAATTTCACAGAAATATTATTAATGTTTACTGAATTGAATAGAAGCTTTTATTTTTATTTTTATAGCTTTCTTTGACGTCAGGTACTATACACAGCATAATCAGTTTTTTAACACTTGTTTCTGCATTTGATGCTTCCATAGTGTTTTTAAAATCAATTCTTCTTTGTTTTTAGGTAGGGGGAAGTGGGGTGTGGTGTCAGTACAGGGCATGGTGACTCTTGCTAATAATGCTCGTGTTCCTTGAGTTTTATATTAGTTTTCTTCAAATAAAATATCTTCCTTGAATGCCGAAGAAAGCCATGTTACGCAAAAAAATTAATATGAAAATGAACAAACATCACATTATTCGGAAGAGTCGCCATGTCCCGCACTGACACCATACCCCACTTTCCCCTATATCATTTTCCAAATCAGTCTCAGTTGGTGTGTGAGGAATTCTTTACAAGCAAATTAAAAAAACCTGATCTTCATATATTATTATATTATTAATATGTATTTATTATTATATTTTCTAATGCAAAAAAGAATAAATCGATTTGATAAACGAAATTTATTCCTAATTTATGCTGTACTTATTGAAATATATATCAATTTTTTAATAATTTGAATAAAATTCTTATTTCTGAAATATCTTGAAAAAAGGATCAAATCAAATTTTGGGAGGATGATTTTCCAGCATCTAGAGTCATTACGAAGAGATCCCCGCAGTTTTTTTAAACTACATATCAGGTAAACTTTTTTCCGTATAAAAACACCGTGTGTATGCCATATCGAAAAATTTCGAATTCTACTGAAAGCAATAGCAGTGAAATCTATTATGTAAGATACAGTGTAAAAAACAAAATATCAAAATTTTGAGAATGCTATTAGTTTTTTAAATATAACAACTTTCTAGTTTGAATTTATATATATTTTTCATCCAGTATATTAACATAAAAGTACATTTTTCATACAAAAAATGAAATTTCATTGATTTAACTATGCAGGATGTCCCAGACTCAAGTGTCAGGACTGATATAGCCGTATACAAATGAAAAAAGGAAATGAAAAATTCCTTTTCCAAAAATCAGTTGAGGTTTTCGTTCTTGAGTTATAAAATATTTAGGCTGGTCCAATCAGGATCGCGGTATAAACAGACGTGGGTGCGTGAGTGGGAGTCCGACGTAGTATTATCAAAGCAAGCGCCGAAGCAGGGTTAGCGATGGGAGAGCAGCGGTCACTACACTACGTTGGACTCCCGCTCACGTACACACAACTGTTTATCCTGAGTGGTCCGGCTTGAATATTTTATAACTCAAAACCCAAGACTTCGACAGATTTTTGTAAGAAGGGTTTTAGATTTTCTTTTAATATTTGTATACAGTTATGTCAGTCCAGACACTTGAGTTTGGTACACTCTGTAAAGTGATATTTAAATTAAACTCAATATTGTAGAAATAACTACACCGGCACACAAAAAATAAAAAGTGGGCGGTACTTTTGACTACACCTATACATTCCCATGTATTTTGACGCGCTGAATCCGAATTCGGTGTCCGTTTTGCCCGCACACCCAAAGTTTTGAGTAAATCGCGAAAAACCGTGAAAAATAACTAAAAACCGCATTTACAGACGTTGGTAAATGTTAGAAACTATTCTTATAAGTTTTTGACACATAATTTCAGTGTATTTTGGCGCGCTGAAGCCAAATCCGTTGTTCGTTTTGCTCTTACACCTCCAAATGATGAGTAAATGGCGGAAAACCATGAAAACCCGTCAAGGTCCACATCCATGGATCTAGAAGCCGAAGACTGCATGGCATCAGGGTGTGGTGTTCCAAACGGTGTCTCTAGGATACCAGGTCGCCTCCTAGAGTATGCAGACCTTATCCCCGGTTGCGGGGGTTGGCTTACATTTCCGTAGCTACTCGTGGGAATAGCATGGAGATGAATCAACAAAAATTTAACCGGAGTGCGTGCGAGGAGTTGGAGAGTCCGATGGATGTGACGGAGGAGCCTGACGTTAGTCAAAAGACTGCGGCGAAACAAGATATCATGTTGGCGAAAAAAGCTTTAACAGACGCTGGAGAACTCGTCGAAAAATTGACAGACGCATTAGAAAGGATGCAGGATTTCTCTGGCACGAAGAGGAATATGTTCATGCCAATCAGGCATGGACTGGAGGGAGCACAGGAACTGGCGAGTAAGCTGAGAATTGCCGTAATAACAGCCGATTGCCGGTTTTGTTCGCGCCAACAGAAGTTTGGTGGACCGCCGGCAAAAAGGCGAGGATAGAGGAAAGGAGGAAGGCAACGCAGAAGAAGAAGATGAGCCAATCTGGGACCCAGACAGGAGAAGCCGTAGAAACTCCTGCTCCCAAGCTAGGGAAGTGCGAACGGGAGTCCACCCTGAGTCCCATAGAGGCGAATTCTTCCTCAAAGCCTATGAAGAAGAGACCGAGTGCACGCACTGCTGCGACTGCGGTGAGCTTGACGCCTAAAAGAAAAGAAGAGAAGGAGAAGCCTGCCACTGACGGAAAGCAGGCCAAGTCAATAAGGCGAGCTCGCCTTGAGGCGCTCCTCATGAGACCGGCCGAAGGCTCGAGCTACGCAAAGGTCCTCAGGGACCTCAAGCGAACCGTAAAGCCGAACACCCTTGGATTAAAAATCAAGGGTGTCAGGCAAACCCGAAACGGAGAGGTCCTTGTGGAGGTAGGGATGAAGGCGGGTGGCAGAGCCAAATTTTCGGCGGCCATTAAAGAAGCGGTCGGTGCTGGGGGTATCGTGCGCGGACTCGTCCCCCGCATCGAGTCCGAGGTCCTGGAACTCGACACTACCACCAATGCGGCAGAAGTGCAGGCCACCGTTCGTAAACAATTCAATGAAGCAGCAAGCGGCGAAATAAAGGTCTGTATGACGAAGAAGGCCTTCAGAGGTAATCTAAAGGCCTTCGTCAAGATGAGGGAGGAGCTTGCAGCAAGGCTTCTCCGCACGGGACACCTCAAGGTAGGATGGGTGTCCTGTCGCGTGCGGAAGAAGGCGGAGGCCTTGAGGTGTTACCTTAGTGCTACCTCTGTGCCGCAAAAGACGAAAAGCCCCATACGGATCATGTGCCTGGGACGAGGAGGTGCAGGGCACTCCGAGAGGTGACCTCGTTGAGCCAATGTTCAAAGCCGAAGCACAGCTTATTGGCCTCAACCCCATGATCTTGAAGTAATTCGAAAGCGGTTCCGAGGACATGGGTTGGCAGAAAGAGAAGGTGAGTTTAGTGGAGCACTGGGTTAACGACTATCGTGTTATATACCTATTTCACTACTTTCCAACCGAACAAGTCACGCCTACCCCGGAAGGGAAAAGGCTTAATGGTGCCGTCATGGCCGTTATGCCCACCGTCACCACCGGAGGTGCACTGGTCGCAAGTACAAGCAAAACAATCGATATTTATATGACAACGTTTCTTTAGTAGTAAAACCAGACAAAATAATACACTTTGAGGAAGCAGTAGCTTCTAGATCCATGGATGTGGACTTTCACGGTTTCTCATGGTTTTTCGCCATTTTCCCAAAATTTGGATTTGTATGAGCAAAACGGACAACGGACTCGGATTTAGCGCGTCCAAATACACTGAAATCATGTGTGAAACACTCATAAGAATACTTTCTAAGATTCAGCAACGTCTATAAATGCGATTTTCAGCGATTTTTCACGGTTTTTTGCGATTCACTCAAAATTTTGGGGGTGTACGGGCAAAACGGACACTGAATTCGGATTCAGCGCGTCAAAATGAATAGGAATATATAGGTGTAGTCAAAGTTACCGCCCACTTTTTATTTTTTGTCTGCTGGTGCTATTATTTGAAGTAAAATCGTAAGCAATCGCGATTACTACATTAATAGCATTGCTAAAATTAATAACAATATGAAGATTACCTCTTCGCATATCCAGGATTTTGAAACATTTTGAGATTGGTGATCCGGGGCCTAATGGAGTGTCCTTGATTTCTTCTCGGCTCATTGTTTCAATCGCGCCGCTGTGCATGTTTATTTTTGATCGTTTTTGACGTTTAATTCCTACAGTATAAATTCCACGAAGTCTAGTATTACTCTCCACTATTGCGAGTATGTCACCGTTGGATGTTGATAATACCGTTTGTTCTTCGGTTGGCATGGGCTGAAGGACCTGCCGTTCTCCTCTGACGTGAATAGGTTCATCGCGAGGGAAAGTATACCTTCGAATTTCAAATCGCCGAGACGGATTCGTGTTAGGAATAAGCCGAATTGATTTAAGTTCTTCAATTTTGAATCCAAGTATGTATGAAGGAGAGTGACTGGCAGAAGGAGACCTGGACCTTTCGCGAAGAAGAGGCTCGGCAGGAGGCGGAGACCTTTCTGAAGAACCCGGAGCATGATGTCTGGCAGGAGAATTAGAAATTTCGGAAAGAGGAACACCAGGCCCAGGGTTTGAAGTCTGTGAACTCAAATCTGCAAGAAGAAGCAGAAATTTCTATTTCCTAAAAGCAGTCAGTCGTCTGTTGGTAAGAGTTATTGCATTAATTTATGGACTGGCGTGGGTCAGCGAGGCAATCGTTCATTGCCATTTTTAGATAATCAAATAAACATGCTCATTCACATGAATTGCAATTAACTAATGTTCAAAAATGCCTGTCGAGCTTCTAATCATTTACTTCCATATAGTTATTAACTAATAACGATTCAATGTTGTCCAAAAAATATAATGAATTGTTGGAAAATGAAGTGTCGACTCATCTAAAATTACGATGGATTAAAAATTCTAAAACTAACCCATTTCGGCAGTTTTCAGTAAAATATTTTTAAACTGCTTGATAAATAGATTTTAAGTAAGAAAACGTACCACGAACCCAGAAGACCCCAATATTTCAAGCCAATTCTACCCTATACTGTTCAATAATTTTAAAACGAAGTTACTGAAAATTTCATAATTTGAATTTGATATTTTATTTATATAATACTTTGTTATATGATGAGATGTAAAATATTATGATAAAAATATAATTATAACACTCTTTAGAATACTTTATAAATATTCAAAATAATTTTTGTTTTGAATCGGAAAAAATATTTAAACATTTAAATCGGAAGAAATAAAAAAATGTTGAACACTTTCTGGTCCGCAACGAGGCTGTTTTCCAAAGCAGTCAATTTTTTGGTTTAGATGGAAAAACTTGAATTTTCAACCATTTTTTGATTTCAAACAAGAAAATTTTGGGAAGTAATCAATGATTAAATCGGGATTTGAAAAATTCCGATTTAATTTTTGATTGTTCAGGGTCGAAAGAGGAATAATATTTGAAACAACACATTTTCTTACTCGAAAGTAGGATTTTTTTAAACTTCCCAGCTTGGAAGGAGTAAAATTGAAATATTGAGGGTCCTTATTAGGTTTAATGAAATGAAAAAATGATTGATTTACACTTTAAAACAATCAGTTTCCCTTTATTTTTAAGTGATGCAAAACAATCATCTTGAGCTTCAACTGTTTTTCAATTTCCATATATTTCTCTGGATTTCATAATTGCAAAGATTTTTTGCGCCAAACACAACCATTTTCAGACTTAAAAAAAGAAAAGTTTTAGAAGTGAGCAATTTTTTATTCGAAGAAGGGAAAATTGTATAAATAAGGAAATTATTCAATTTGAAGGGCAAAATTTAGTGTTAAAAATTTTCCTAGGTTGATCGGGGGAAGCCTTAAAAAGTGAATAATGTTTTGGCTGGTACCAGGCGAAATTTCATTTTTTTAGTGGAAAGAGGGAACATCTAAAAGAAAAATATGAATTTTTTTACGAAAATTGGGAAAAATTGTTTGTTACCAAATAGTTCAGGTTGAAAAAGATAAGGCCTGAGGAATAAAAGAATGTTTACCTAAAAAGTGGAAATTAGACAAATTTAAAATTGTTTTATTTGAAAGATAAAAATTGAAAAAGTAAGGATTTTTTTATACTTAAAAGGGATAACGTTTTAAAAGTAACGGAATTTTTCACTCACGTTTGCAGTTTTCAATGCAATATTTCAAGACTTAGGTAGAAAAAGGCGTTTAACTTTTTCAAAAATTTGGAAGGTTTTATATAAATACAAACATCTTTAAAATATAGGCTTGATGTTCTGGAAACATGGAATTCTCTAGAATATATGAAAATGCGACTTTGAATAGGGAATTTCCGCAATGAATTTCAATTGACACTTTAAGCTCAGGAAGAATCGTAGAAAATTATCATTTTAGACCTATAATTCTTTAACAAAATTCTCTGTCTCAAATCAGAATTGTAATTCTTATAGCCAAAAATCATCTGATCACTCAAAAAAAATTCTGGTTGAAGCAACCAGAATTCTGGTTAATTCAACTAGAATAGAATGTTAAATATGCCCTTACTATAAATTCTGGTTGAAAGTATCAGAAGTTTCTGGTTGGCAATTTTCTGGTCAATGTTACCAGAAATTCGGGTAAATTCAACCAGAATTTCTGGTAAGGCTAACCAGAAATCTTTACTAGACAGTTTTCTGGTAGTTTAGAAATATAACGTTCTGGTCAACATAACCAGATATTCTGGTAAACTTAACCAGATATTCTGGTAAACACAACCAGATATTCTGGTACCCATCGATAATTATCGAGCATCGAATTTCGATTCTTTGCTACCTTCATGGTCTCTTCCTAACCCCCTCTAAAATTACATGGACTGCATACCAAAGAGAATAATCGAACAAAATTTTCCGATAACAGAGTGCAGAAACTATTTTCCGCTTCGCCAAAATTTCGTCTCTCTATAATATATGTGTGGATATATTAATAAACGACGATAGATAAAATACTCGAAGCGAGAGCAGCATATTGTTGATGCATTTCTGTTTCTGAAACTATTTGTTAAGACTATTTTGTTTGGGAATTTACATAATATGCACTTAGATCACTTGGTCAATACCAAAATTCTCGAACATTCACTTTACTTATTTATTGTCTACAATATTAATATTTTCTAGAATATTTCGCAAAGACACCCAAAAAATATATGCTTGCTGGTTCGCAAGTATTCAAGTATCCCTGTACCACAGGTGTTTACACAGATAACGCGCAGGTTTTTCTTATAACACAACTAAATTCACGGTTAACTATAATTAGTTATACTTATACAACTGAAAATACAATTAACAAATCGCGATTGTTCGAGAATTGGGCATTTACGACAAAGCGTCACTTTACAAATCCAACAACACGACATGAGACAAAAGACAGATTTCTGAAAACCTACACAAGATCGCGACACTTCTGATACCAGAAATATTAACCAGAATAGTTTTAACCAGAAAAAAGCAACCAGCGTTAATTAACTAGAATTTTATAGTCATATTAACCATAATTTCTGATTAAAATAACGAGAAATTTTTCAACCAGACGCGTCTAGTAACTTTAACTAGAACTTTTTTTTGAGTGATGTTTCAACTCCGAATTATAATTGTTTTCCAGAATTCCCTGTTCCAAAACAGAAATCTTTGAAATCTTTCTAAATCTTGAGAAATCTCTTAAAACCTCTAAAAATTGTTTTAATTCATTAAGATCTTTTGGACGCTTTTCAATATTGACCATGAAAAATAAAAAATTGACCGGGAATTCAAAATCATCCATCGGGTAGACACGCCGTAAGTATTTCAGATAATTGGAAAGTCGGATAAATTGTAATGTTCAGAAAGTTTGAGAATGTAATTGAACTTATAGATATATTTCATGATTATATTCACCAAAAGAGTTGAAGATAACCGCCAAGAAGAAGATGGGATTAGAGACAATCCTCATTCTTTCGAATTAGAAGAAAAATTGATTAAATTAATAATAAGGTACTTGATTAACAATGTATGTAACTGATGGATTTCCGAGGGCTTCTCAGATTATGTAAAGCCTATAACTTATAGACGTTATCTCTTGGGTTCTCGACGTCAAGATTGTTCTTATCAGATATTTACATTTCATCAGAGTCTGTTTGAAGGAAAAAATGTTATTTTTTAATTCGTTAAAACTGATATCGCAATAGATACATTCAACATGTTCTATTATAATTCAGAAATATAATATCTCCCTTTTTTTAATATTCAAAAACATTATTAAAAAATAATGTTTAAATTCAAAGTAGGTCGGATTTCAGACAGGAATTTTCAGTATTTTATGAATTATGACTTAGATCAGGGATTTATTTTGTAAATTTCTTTTCTATCTAACAGAATTGGAATGATTTTCTGAAATTTTCGTTTCCATGTCAAAATTTGAATGTTCTAAGATAAAGTTATAATTATTTACGAAACATCCTGTCTGAGAGTTGAAATTATAAGTCCTTACGAAATTCTTCTATATTTAATTTATTTTTTCTTCGTCTTAACTGAGAGCTAGTCTATTATATACAATTCTATTATATTCTTAGAGTATTCCTGATACGAAGTCACAATTAAATTAAGTTTAAAAATTCTCTGTTGTTATTCCGAATTATATCCATTTATAAATTATTATTATATAATTAAGAAATATAGTAACTCCCTTCTTTCAAAATTTTGAAGAGGAAAGTTTCAGTTTCTGACGAATTTTAACATGGAATGAATAAATTTGAATTGAATAAATTTTAATTTATATCTCCATCCAGTTTGTAATGACGAAATAATTTTTCTGTATTGGAGGATTTACCTTTGATCGATATTGTAGATTTCTATTATTCACAGTACGTGTGATTGGATTTCTCAACGGATCGATAATTAAAATCTCCGATGATAACACAGATTCCTATTTAAATATTGATTGTGTAACATCTTGCTAAATCAGCGTATATCAGAAAAACAGTATCTTTCTCTGATCTCTCTGTAGCTCAATTGAAGAGCACCTGACCCGAAATCAGTTGATCTGGTGTTCGAATCCGAGTGGAGTGAGATCCTTTTTTTCTGAATAAATTTGAGTTTAACGGATTTTGATTGCTGATGCTCTATGTATGTTAATAGGATAACATTACCTTGCCTGAAACGGCAATATTTTTCATCTCCAAAGAAAATCACGCCGACAAAAATACCATTCCTTTGTACCTTCCTCAGAATCGACTCTAATTCTGAAAAAGTATTCGTCATCTCCATAGTATGGCATTTTCCCGAAGAGAAAGATCGCAAAGCGATCGCGGAGAGAAGAGCAAAGTGAACGTTAAATTGAATAAGAAATAATTTTTTAATTAAAACTGTGAGAGCAAGAAGTTGCACACTAAAAAGCTCGCCAAAACGTGAGAGGCAAGGGGACTCACATAAAATAAGCACCCCGAAATGTAAAAGGCAAGGAGACTTACATAAAAAAGACCCCAAATTCTTGAAGGCAAAGAGATTAACACCAAAAAAACTCATCAAAACGTGGGGAGCAAGAGGACTTATCAAAAAACATCTGGAAATCTAACAGATGAGCAGAACCATCCACCAATATCGTTCATAATTTTATTATCATCTATCGTTTTCCTACACTGGAACCATTTTTAAATTTTAATTAGGAAAATATCTAAATCTTTCTGCAGCTACATAGAAGTTAGATTGAAATTTAATTTTTGTTACGCATAAGCAGAAACATTTTTTTATCAATTATTAGAACCACTGAGTTACTACAGCACGCCTAGTAGCGCCGTGGCTAGTTGGCGCGGGGCACCCGCTCTATTATGACCTCCTGTATCTCAACCAATACTTTCCATCCCATTTTCATTTTGGGATGTTTTTCAGGAGAAAAAATCAAGTTTTTTTCTAGCCTTATTGAAAAAATATCAAAAATGCCGCATTGGAAGAAAATCTTAAAAATGTTTTTTAAAATGAAAAATCAAGGTGAAATAATTTTTTTATCGTTCAATGATTATTTTTATTTTAAACCTTGTTGAAATACCTTGTCGAAACCTTCATAAAAAAGTAAAATTCGATAACTGTATCTGGAGGCCCCTTCACAGAATTTAAAGAGGTCTACTAGCACTATAGTCTGACAGAGTTTGAATGAGATCGGTGATAACAAAATTTTAAGCGGGACACTTGGTAAATTTTACCCCATAGATGAAATTAATTGTTTCTGGAATTCAGTAACGAATTATTCATTTGATCAAGGATGAGAGTAGTTATTGAATACTTATGCACTCAATGAACTGAATATGAACGAATAAAATTTATTTAATAAAATTTTTCAAACATTAAAAATGAAATTTAAATGAAATTCCCTAGTATTTTTAACCAATCCTCCAATCATATCAAACATACTTCCCCAATTAGAATCAATCTCAGTGGAATCCGACTTTTTGGAAAATAAACAATGGCAAGAAAAATTGAGAATGGTAGAAGGTTAGTTACCTGCGTTTAACTCAACACAATAGATTTCACTATTTTTTCCATAATCATGACAATACTAACAGAAGAAAAGCATTCCTACCTGTAGTTATCCTATTAATAATCCCTGATGAGGAAGACTGAATCAGCTTCGATACATGTTAGTCGCTGCGAGTATAAAAAAGACGGAGAAAGAATAAAAAAAGAGTGAGAGGTTGGTTTTGGTTGACTCTTTCCCTTTTTCCCTCTTTCTTCTTTCGTTATTTATTTTTCTCTGACAAGCCAAAAAGGAGGTAGGTTGGCAATATATTTCTCATTTTTGAATTTTGTCTATGAACTGATTTTGTTGCATGAAATTATTCATGAGGAAGTAGACCTCATTTCGACCTGAAATAAATTCTTGAATAGAGACCTAAACACAAGATTCGTTCCCATCTGCGAGGTTTGCCTATGAAGATTTTTAAGAGTTCATTAAAATGGGGCCAAAAACTGTTGCTGCCTCAATTTTTTGGAAGAAATCAACTTCTTATTCAAATATTGTACACAGGACTTTAGATTGTAAGTGAAAATGTTGACCTCGTTCAGATAAAAAATGTCACAAAGCACTTTTCCTGCCTACACCATGCATAATCTGCTCATATACATTTTGCTAGGCACTAATTTTCCTTGCCACTTGAACATCTTTATATCAGTTTCCCATTATATTTCACACGTTTTTATTACCTGATAATCAATTCATATCAATTTCAAATATTTTTAAAGTCATATCAGTTCACTCTGAATAAAAAATGTTAATTTTCCTATTAGATATTTTACTCTCATGCGAGTAGTTTGGTGGGCTGGGTACTAACTGAAATAAGTTTACCTCGGAAATAACGTTACCTTACTTTATTGATAATATAGTTTTTGGGGTGACAACTATTTCTGCATACTCCGTATGTTACCTTCTGTGAACTTAAATATATTACGCAGAGTTTAATGGCTTTTTTAAAAAGTTCCAAAATATGTCAAAGTTTTGAGTAGTGACGTTTGCCTTGAAAATTGAGAAGTCGGGAATATTTTAGAATCTAACTTTCAAATCTGTTCAGTATTGGAAAATTGATCAAACGTGGAGAAGAGTCGTTTACCCTTATTATTTCAAAACACTTGGGAATTGGTGAGTTTCTGCCTAATGGGGTTTCCCTAATTTCTTCTATGGTCATTCCCTCAACGGCACCGCTGTACATGTTTATTTTTGCACGTTTTGGGAAGACAGTTCCTACTGAATACAGTCCACGAAGTCTCTTATTCTTCTCCACTATTGCAAACACTTCTCCATTGGAAGTGGATAATACAAGTTGTTCTTC
>CAKNXH010032179.1:0-10640 GCA_932178445.1 Andricus quercusramuli | reverse complement strand
TGGCGCAAATATGTGAGTATAGCATTTTACGACCCCACGCCAAAAAAGCATTGATCTGGGATTGGTGGATTTCTCATCAGTACGGAAGAAACTTGCGGTAGCGACTTCAGCAAGGATATTGATTATGACATGTTTATTTTTGGTAAAATTGATATAACGGGTCTGATAAATACCTTTTTCATTGATTCCAACATTATTTTCCGAAAAAACAAGCTCTTACAAGTTCTAAATAAGAGTTTAATATTAGTAATTTATATTTTGCGAGCTGAATGCATTTCTAAAATGTAATGATTAGAATGTATCTACAATAATTTTAAACTTTTTGAGGACAAGGGTAAGAATGTGAATAATTTGAGAATGATAAATGATTCCAATTGTATTTGTATGTTTCACGGAGAAAATTCATTCACTAAAAACTCAGTTCAGAAAATGGTACACATTACTGCATTGAGATAAAGTTCACAGTTATTTTAGAATTTAATTCAAAGCAGACCTATCAAAAATACAAAAGAGTTGTGTAAAATCTCAATTCCAAACGTGACCATTTTAATACGTGAAAATTGAGATGAGGATTGTACTATGTTCATACGAGTATATCATAAAATAACGCAAAGGAATGTCAGTTTTTATTAAATGAATAATACAAAGTTTACTTCCGCGTCATATTAACTAGTTTTCTCATAAAATTAAAAAAATATTTTTAAAGATTCCAGAAATATCGGAAAAGTATCTAAAAGATTAATTTACAAATTTTTTTTTATTTTATAGAACTGGACCAAATTGTAGAAAACAAAATAGTCTGAATGATATTCAGGACTTTTTAAAGCTTGAAACAAATTAAAAAATACTTTATTGATTTTTAAAAGTTTCCGAATATTTTTAATCTCATTTATTCTATTATTTATTATTTATTTATTATTAAATTACATATTATCTTAACATTAATGTTTCAAAATGAAAAATCACTTTGAATATACCCCATAATCTTAAGAAATATTTGGCATGTTTTAGAATATTTAGGAGTATACTCAAAATAAAGTTTGTGGAATAAAAAATCATAATAATTTCTCCCAGAAATCCGCACAAAAAATTGCAGTTCTAGTAAAACTTTTCAGTTCAAAATCTTCAAAAATCTACATATTTGTTAAATTTGTTGGAATCATTTTAAGCTTAAAATTATTCTTGTATCTTTTGAAAACTTCGATAATCTTTTGTATTCGGCTGCTTTTTACTGTCATGTGAAATTGTAGAGAGTTAGACTTAGTTTATTTTTCTGCTGTTAATTGATTCATTTTCGGAAAAGGGGCTGCACCTGAAAATAAAACTGTAAGCTCAGCGCGTAGCTCGAAGGTTAGCGCCGAGCAGGAAGAATGGAACCTTTTCGCACGACTTTAAATATGAAATTGAGTAAGGAATTTGTTTTCATTTTATAATTATTATTTTCTTAAGGGTTCAATTCAGTTCAAGTTAAGTCTTCGTAGTGAGAGGTTCCATTTTGTGTGTATGAACGAGTCTCGTGTTGGATTATGTCTGTTTGCCATTGTGTGGATTAAAGTGTGGCGGACTGGTTGTCATTCCAATGTTTATACACTCAATCTTAAAATCTGTAATTTCTGTCTTATTTTTGTGATCGCTAATTGATTCTCAGCTTTTTCCTCCACTCTTCAAGTGAAGGTTTTTTATGCCACAGAATAAACGCTTTCCTTTGCAAGTAAAATTTGGCTGTGGTTATTTGAACCCCAATACAATCCACTAGCAATTAAGTGACTGATCAACGCTCAAACAATTTGGTGAGGTAAAATGGATTAAGTGTGGAACACCCCCTTTTTTAGAATATTGTAGCATTCTTGACACTGCTTCTAGAGAATAGTCTGGTCCCTCTATCCGTCTGTCACCTTCAGCTAGTTTTGTGGACGAGGATAGATTTTGCTAAAAACTTTAAATTGAATAAAGATTGGATTAAAATTTTTTTTCAATCAAGTAACATCAATTGATTATTTACTTGAATGTTATTTAATTGAATATGGGCTATCATTTTTAAAATAAATCTACCGTTAGAAATGAAATTTCAAGTTTGAAGGAGAATATATAATGTAAAAACCACTTGAGTGCTCGAATGAAAATAATTGTGTATTGCTTTTTATGTTATAAACTGATTATTTAATTCTTAACTGATTCTATCGAAACTTACATGTTTCTTTTTTAATCTGATTAATTATTTTTCATATGATTAATTTTTTTTCAAAATATTAAATTACATGAAGATTGATTTTGACTGTTTTCAATTACGAACATGAATTTATTATTCACTTTAAGGTTATTTAACTGAATATTGGCTATAATTGGTATGATAAAAGTTTATTTACATTCAAAATACCTCTATTCCAATTAGGTAATTTCTCTGAATGTTTGAGATGTTGCGAAATGATTATCTGGATTTAATTTTCATAATTATATGTAAATATGTATCAGCTTTTCTTAAATTACTATAAAAGGTCACTAATAAATATAATTTTCAGAAATGAAAGTGAAAATTAAAAAAAATGTAAAGTAAAAATTGTTTGAATGCCTGCATAAAAATGTATTAGAGTGTAATGTTTTTTATGTTGAGAAAAGAATTATTAATTATCAGCTGATTAGTTTTCTTCAAAATATTGAATTAAATAAATATTAAATTTTCATTTGTTTAAATTAGGTGCATAAATCGATTGTTAACTTAAAGGCTATGTAATTGAATATTGGCTATAATTTTTATTATAAAAGATTATTTATTTTCAAAATACCTCTATTCCAATTGTATAACTTTTGTACATTCTTGTGATGTTGTGAAATACGTACCTGATTATGCTTTCAATTTTATATGTACATATATTTTACTTTTCTATGGAATTAGTTTAAAAGATTATCATTAATTCAAATTTTCAGGAGAATATATAGTAAAAATTATTCGAATGTTTCTATTAAATGAATTGTCTATTGATTTTTATGTGCAGAAATCATTCCATAGTATGTAAATATATTTTAATTTTTTCTGTGATTAGCTTCGAAGGTAATTAATAAATTAAATGTGTAGAAATGCAATTTCAAGCGAATAAAATATATAGAATGTATGAATTATTGGAATTTTTCAATGAAGATAATTCTTTGATGCTTTTCATGTTGTGAGCTGATTAAATAATTTATTGTCAATTGATTCTATTGAAACTTACATTTTCTGGAATTAGTTTGAAAGGCTATCAATCAGTTGAATTTTTACAACTCAAAGTTAAGAAAAAAAATTAGGTTAAGTAAAAATTATTTGAATATTTTAATAAAAATCATAGGTGAATGCTTCTTATTCTGTAAACTGATTAAATAATTATTAGCTGATTAATTTTTTTCACGATATTAAATTGCATAAAGATTAAAAATTTTCTTTTTCTAAATTAAGTAACATAAATTGATTATTTACTTGGAGGTTATAAAATTGAATATTGGATATAATTTGTATAATAGGAGTTTATATATATTTAAAATACGCTTTTACTACAATTGAATTATTTTTTCAATGCACCTGATTTTGTGAAATGAGTATCTTAATTTAGTTTTCAAAAATATATGTAAATAGGTTTTATTCTTTCTAAAATTAGTGTAAAAGGTTGCGAATGAATTAAATTTTTAGAAATGAAAGTACAGATTAAAAAAAAATTGAAAGTAAAGATTAATTGAATGTTTTAATGAAAGTCGTAGTTTAATGCTTCTTATTTTTTGAACTGATGGATTAATTATGATCTGATTAATTGTTTTCACAATATTAAATTACATACAGATTTAATTTTAATTTGTTTCCATTAAGTACATGAATATATTATTTGCTTTTAGTTTATGTAAATGAATATCGGCTACAATTAGTACAATAACAGTTTATTAACATTTAAAATACCTCTACTTAAATTACGTAATTTCCGCCAATGTTTGTGATGTTGTGAAATAACTGTTTCAATTTGATTTTCAAATTAGATGTACATATGTTCTAATTTTTTCTAAGATTATTATAGAAGGTCACTAATGAATGCAATTTTCAGAAATTAAAGTAAAAATTTAAAAAAAATGTAAAGTAAAAATTGTTTGAATGCCTGAATGAAAATTAGAGTTGAATGCTTTTTATGTTGTCAACAGATGAATTGATCATCAGCTGATTGTTTTTTTTTTTCAATATTGAATTACATAAAGATTAAATTTCAATTTGTTTAAATTAAATATATAAATTGATTATTTAAGTGAAGACCATGTAATTGAATATTGACTATAATTTTTATAATAAAAGATTATTTAGTTTTAAAATACCTCTATTCAATTTATAGTGATTTTTTTTAAATGTAGAATAAAAATTAACCCAATGTTTGAATGCAAATTATGGTTCAATGCTTTTTATGTTATCAACAAATGAACTAATTATTAGCTTATTATTTTTTTAAATAATTTTAAACTACATGATGATTGAGTTTTAATTGCTTTTGAGCAGGTAGGTTAGGTTAGGTTTAATTCGGGCGGGAAATCCATGTAGAACTCCCCTGGCGCTCAAGCTATAAAGCCTATTGTGCCACATCCTTACTTCTACACTCTCAGCAGTCGACCCCAGACCTCTTGACGAAGCCCAGTATGTCGACCACCGATCACGTTTCGTTTTCCTCTTTTTCCATAAAATGGACCCCGAGGGTATGTTGCCTGAGCCTAGCTAATGCCGGGCACTGGCATAATACATGCAGAAATGTTTCGTCATCCCTGCCGCACCTCCAGCACTCCATCGTGGGGCTATACCCCATTTTATGCATATGGTAGTTCAAGTGATTGTGCCCTGTCAGGGTCCGTACCGCTGTCCTTATGCCTTTCTTGGGTAAACTCAAGATTTCCCTGGCTCTGTCCATCCTGTAGGTTTACCCCAGGATGGATTTCGCCTGACGGAAACCCTCGGTTTGTTCCCAGTATTCCTTGTGTTTTGTTCGGATCCAGTTTTTAATGGCCATCCCGATACTGCAAGACGCTATTCCAGTTCTGATGTTATGTCTGGTTTCCCTATTGCAGTTAGTGTCTCTTGGCTGTCCGAACAGATCGTGATTCTGCCAGCAGCGTTTTCCTCTATTAGCTTTTCAGCACAGCGAAGAACGGCCAGGACCTCCTCTTGAAAGACAGTAGCATTTCGCCCAAGTGTGATCCCTATCCCTTTCCCTCTCTTGCTGTCACAAATTAATGCTCCTGACCCTCCCGCTCCCCTGGAGCCATCCGTATAACAGATTTTCCCCTGGAGAAGCGGGTTACCATTTTCTTTCCACAGATCCCTGCTTGGGATACAGACGCGGAAAGCTTTGGTGAAGTTGGAACGTTTTGTTATTTCATCTTGCCTCATCTCTAGAATCGGCAGTGTGCTGATATCACTCGGGAGTCTAGTGTGTTTAGTCCCCGGAGTCCATCCAGTTGCTCTTATCAGGCGGCCCATCGCTTGAGCCACTCTGATGGTTATCGCAACATGTAGGGGTTCCTCACAGAGCATGAGTCCTATCGCCGCTGGGGGTGCAGTCCTCATTGCTCCAGTCAAACCCCTAAATGCTAGCGTTTGTAATCTTCACAGCCTGTCCTGCATTGTTTTGTATTCCGTTCGGGGCCACCAGACCACGGCCGCGTGTAGGAGCTTGGGTTTCAAGACAGCAGAGTATAGCCATGAAAGCATGAAATAAAGCATGAAAAGCCTCAGCCCTCACGTCAACCCAAAGGCTCTCCTGCACATCCAAAAAGTCGTGACAAATTTCCTGCATTGGGTCTCCAGGTGCCTTGCCCAGTTCAGCTTGCTATCTAGGATTACTCCTAGATCTTTAACTAAGCATGAAAACATCAGCTTCCCACCACAGAATACAGGATCGTCAGCTTTTGGAACTTTATAATGCCTCGTGAAAATGACCAGGTTGGTCTTTTCCGGATTTACCGAGAGTAGTGATACATGTTGATCATTTCATACTTTTTTCTAAATTTTGTCACATTAAATTAAAACCTTGAACACCATACTCATCACATCGAGACAAACGATCACTCAGTCAAGTTGATCGTCTCGTCTCGATCGACTTTTTTCATTGAAAATTCTTGATCTCCATTACATTTCAGTTCCATCTAGCTATGTTTTAAGCAAATCTCGATTCCGTCCAAAAATGACCGTCATGCATCACTAACCGAGAGTCCGATGCTACCGCAACAGAACTTTACGATGCGCAGCGCCGACCTTATAAGACCCATCAGCGTTTCCAGGTGAGCCACCCTAACTAGGATTACAAAGTCGTCCGCATATCCTTGGGTATAGTTCCCTTCTTTACTTAGCCTTCGGAGAGGGCGTCCACTACGATGAACCATAGGAGGGGCGACAGGACACCCCTCTGTGGGCAACACCGCGGAGCTGTCCCCCTTACTAGGCCTTCACCCCATCTGGTTTCGAGTCTTTCTCGGCGTAGCATACTTCCTATCCAGCATACTAGCTGAACCGACACGCCACATCTCCGAGCCTCTCGACAGATGACTTCTGGAGGAGTATTGCTGAAGGCACCCTCTATATCCAAGAATGCACCTACAGCATACCCCTTTTGTTCCAACTGCTGCTCCAATTTTGCTGCAACAGCATGAAGCGCAGTTTCTACCGAGCAGCCTGCCTGGAAAGCATGCTGCCCTCTATGCAGCGGGGAGGCCAAAAGCACCTTATCCCCAATGTATCTCTCGACCAGCTTCTCTAGCGTCTTCAGAATAAAGGACGTTAGGCTGATTGGTCGGAAATCTTTGACAGCAGTGTAACCCTCTCTCCCAGGTTTGGGTACGAAGGCCACTCTGCCATCCTTCCATGTCTTTTTGTAAAAGCGCTGGATAAATGCCATCCGCCCCTGTTGATTTAAAGGGGTAAAAGGACCCTACGGCCAATTCCACCTTTTTGTAAACAGCGACTTCAGCAACGAAGCTCCAGTCGGCCCTCTCCATCCCATGGCCCCGGTCTTCCTCCTCTTGGTCGGTTCCGATTCGCTGAAAACCTCATCTTCGGCAAATTCACCATTATCGAGCCTTATGATCCCGAGGCGAGCTTCCGGATTTTTTCGCTAGAATCTTGTGAAGCTTCGCTGTTTCCGGAATGTTTTTCGATTCCTCGCAGAAGCCCCTCCAGTCTTCCTGTTTATATTTCCTAATTTTTTCATTGTATTCGCACTGGGCCTTCTTATAGATGTCCCAGTTCGAAGGCAATTTAGTTCTATTTGCCCTATTGCACAACATACTTGTCTTTCTACGGAGTCTCTCCAGGTGGGTGTTCCACCATTCTGCTACCTTCCTACACTTGATAGTGCTTGTAGGGAAATTGTTCTTATATGACATTGTCAGAGCCCTTCGCAGAAAATCCGCGGCGTGCTCCAAATCATCAATGGTACCATAGCTTGTGGGGAATCCCTCATCGTTTGCATTTTGTTTTTTAAGTTTGTTGTGTGACATTTCTGTCTCACGAGAAGATAGGGAAATAAGAAACACCCCCCACAGAACCCCGCTTGTAGGGGGCGGGTCTTTATACTAAGGGATTCGACCTGGTGTCCCGAAGTCCCCGTTAAGGCACCTCCTTCGAGACCCCTGCCTGTCCCCCTCTGCTGAGAAGGGCAGGCCGGGATGTCAAAGGATTTGTTAACCCTGGTACCATTCAGCTCTCGACACGGCGATCACATCTCAGCTTGGAAGCATGAGAACGCGCGCTCTCGATATTCCAGTGGGCTTCGCCATTACCCCCTGGAAGGAGCGCTCCTTAGTTTGAGTCTGACGGACCAGAGTACGTAAGTTCCGCAGGGTAGCCACACCTCGCGATATAGCCCCTCAGGTTCACCAATTCCAGATCTGTGGTCAATAAGCCACGTAAGCCCTCCCACCAGCTACAAGGTCCCGCGATCTCTAGGGAGGGTTTTTGAGTAGGTAACATAAACTGATTATTCAATTCAAGGTTATGTAATTGACTATTGACTATAATCTGTATAATAAAAGTTTCTTAATGTTCAAAATACCTCTGTTACAATTATATTTCTTTTTATTTTGCAATATTGTGGAATGAGTATCTGAATTTTCATTCCGAAATGATGTGCACATGTCCTTTAATTTTCTATGGAATAGTATAAAGGGTTATTAGTCATTCAAATTTTCAGAGAAATATGAAGTAAAAATTATTTGAATGATTTATTAAAAATAATTCTCCAATGCTCTCTTTGTTGTGAAATGATTAATTCATCATTGGCTAATTAACTTTGCTACAAAATTAAATAACATAAATATTTAATTTCAATTTTCCTATATCAAGTAACATAAATCAATTATTCACTTCGAGTGTGATGTGATTGAATATTGGATATAATTAGTATAACAAAAGTTTATTTCTTCAAACCTATCTCTATTTCAATGATGTAATTTCTTATAATATTCATGATGTCGAATGAGTATCTGAATTCAATTTTCCAAATTATGTGTATACATCTTTTCATTTTTTCTGTAATAAGTTTAAAAGGTTACTGAAGACTGAAATTTTCAGAAAGATATAAAATCAACATTATTTGAATGAGGCACTGAAGGAATTATGAAACAAAACTGCAACATAGAACATAATGCAATAGAAAGCCCAATTGAAAAAAGTGTGTGTCACTTAGGTCAGAGATATCATTAAGAACTTGAAAAACGGTAAGGCTGCTGGTATAGACAGTATTACCGCTGAAATGCTTAAATACGGTAGCGAGTACATACCTCACAGGTTGTCCGAATTAACCGTAAGTAAAATATACTCAAAAATACTTATTCGTAGGGTAATGGAAATCACAGAAGAGAAGATATGGGAAGTCCACAGAAAAAAGCTTAAGAGTAGGAAAGAAAGTTTTCTGTGCATTTATTGACCTAGAAAAAGCATTTGACAAGGTAAATAGAAGTAAGCTTTGGAAGGTCCTTAAAGAGTACGGAGTAAATGGAGGACTCCTAAAAGCAATAAAGACAATATATACAGGTAGTAAAGCAAGCGTAAGGGTGAACGTAAAACTGAGTGACTGGTTCGATATTATGCAAGGCGTGAAACAAAGATGCGTTATGTCCTCGTGGCTATTAATCATATTCATGGATAAGTGTCTAAGAACTGCCCTCTTCAACGAAGAAGGTGTAGATCTCGAAACCATCAAGGTACGTGGGTTAGCTTTCGCAGATGTCAAGATTGTTATGGCAGAATCAATCGAGGACTTGCAAAGAATGTTGAATAAACTTAATACAAGCATGAAGAACATGGGACTAAAAATTAACGTAAATAAAACAAAAATCATGGTGTTTGATATCTGGGTAGCCTATTCAGTAGCGACGGAAAAATAGATGGAGAGTTAGATAGGCGCATAAATAAGGGTAAGCACGTTATCGGTAGAGCAGGGTCCATCCTCACAAATAAAAATAAATCAAAAAAAGCTAAAATGGCCATACATAACTCTATTTTCGTACCGACTGTACTATACGGTAGCAAGACATGGGCCTGTCAAGAAAAGGACAGGAGTAAAATCAACGCGATCGGCATGAAACCTCTGCGCATAATATGCGGGAAAACCCTGATGGACAAAGTGCAAAACGAGAAAATGCTCAATGAATGTGGTACAGGAGAGACACTGAATGACATATGGGAAAGAAATCAGCTAAGGTGGTTCGGACGTATTGAAAGAATGAAAGATGAACGACTGACCAAGCAAGTGTTGTAACGTGGCATTAGTCCACGTATACAAATAATTGGAAAATTAATAAACGTACTTTTACACAGCTCTACTCGTGAGGCTCGAACTAGTAGTCAACTTTCTGACAGTTGCCTGCGAGCAGCTGGAGTGGATTGGTTCGAGTAAAATGTACTCTTAAAGAAACAATCACTCAAAATTTCAAGTCAACTACCTGTCGATCATTATAAATGGTCGACCGTAAACTGAAATTCACATTCAAAAATCACGTAAATAATCGTCAACATTACCTTTATTTAGTGAAATAAAATAATCCGCGATAACCAGGATTGGAGGTTATGGGTCCCATGTCAGCTGACAGTCTGTCAGAATCGTCCGACCAGGGACAGAAATAAATAAGTAAAACACTTCACTCACTAATCACACACGTTCTTTTGTTTTTTTTTTTTTATATAAACCGGAGCCGAAGGGCTCAGCACACACACACTCGCGCGACTGTCACTAGTGACCAGGGTCAGTGACAGTCTCACAACACGTACACACGTCACGCGAAACAACGCAGAGGCCACGACATCCCGACTTCGGAGAAGAGGAACCTGGTTACTCGCATGGAGGGGAGTCCCGTGCGATCAACGTTAACCAGGGCGACGACGTCCACCTGCACATCGCGGCGATGTAAACAAACCGGCGTGAACAAGCGCGCGGCCATACTGCGGTACCATAGACTATAACGTAGCAGACCGCGTGGTCGTTCTGCGCGTCCGTGCGCCACCTCGTGCCGTCCGTTGTGGATGAGTTTTCTCTCTCTCTCTCTATCCGCAGGATCGTCGCCGACTCGTGACGTAACGCATGCTTGCCGCCAGTTGCAAACGTATTCGCGCTCGATCTGCAAAATCGGTCATCTGCGCATGACGGAAT